>JAEANM010016978.1:0-13100 GCA_017656035.1 Myanophis thanlyinensis
ATATATAAACTTATATCAAAATTATCATTAAAAAGATTTGCAATCAAAGGCAAAACCCATGATAGATATTTGCCAATGTCTAATGGGTGTAAAGTTCTGAATGAGAGAATATAAAGTTAAAATTGAATCTTAGCAAGACATAATTGGTGTTTGTTCACTGGGGGATTCAAGTAGTTCCAGTGGTGACACTTAATGGGGAAGCACTACCAGCTGCTTGAAAAACAGGTAGAGGTTGTCCTATGAGGACTTTGCCATAGGGATTCCTTTCTATTTCGCACACACATTATTGCAAATAACTTTATGTAGAGCCTTTAGAGACCATTTATTATCTAGCATTTGTCAATTGGAATGCATTACAACTGTGTTCTATATTGGCTTCCTATAAGCTTCCAGTGCAATGTAAACTGCTAATGTTTACCTATGTGACTTAGACATACTTTTAGAACCATGTTCACCTACTTGATTTAATTCAACCTACTTGATCTTGCCAGGAAAAATAACTGAAACAACCCACTTCTGGGTTGTGAGAGGAGCCAAGGCCTAGAAGTGCTACTTTGTTGTAGCAATGCTGATTCTCTTGAATGGTCTCCACTGGGAGTCAGATTAGCCATGATTTTAGTTACCTCAGGAAACAAGCTTTTCTGGAAGCATTTTTCAGATGCTTGATTTTTTTTAAATTTTCTGTTATTTTGGTTATTTTGAATACTGTCCATAGCTAGTCCAATGGAAATGTGACAGTGTAAAAATGTGATAAAGAATGTAAAAAAGTCTCTGTGACTGCCAGTGCCTGTGTCTCAAATATACTCTTATGAAATTAGATTAAATTTGCTGATTCAATATTGTCATTACAAGCAAAAAAGAATTTGAACTTAAAAGACACTTTAAAAGAACCTTGCAAATAATTTTGATTGATGACCATACCATTTTACATCATTGTTTTTAAATAATAAGTTCAGTCATTTGTTTCAGTGAAATAAATTATTTGAGATCTAGACTTCATTTAGAATTGAAAAAGCTAAGGCAGGAACTTCTAAAGTTTGATTTAGTATTATATAGAAATTTAGCCAATGTCTGAAGGAAATTATGTTATGCATTTCAGATGGAAAATTTAATTTTTGTGGGCTAAGGTGTTTTCATTTATGTTAGAAAAAGTTTTTCCACTTACGAACAAATAAGAATAAAATATTTTGGAAAAATTAGTGCATGCAGTATACTTTCTAAAATTAAAATTGTAATGTTTGGGGTAATGTTAATATATCAAATTCAATATTTAATATATAGTGATGTACCATAATATTTATTTTATGGAAGCAATGCATGACAAATAGCTGATTTTTAAAAGTAATTTAGTTAAATAGTTGTAAGAAATTTCAGTGGTCATACCTATCGTATCAGCTTTACTAAATCTTCGTGTCACTACATTGTTCATATTTCCATTTTCACATAATTTCAATTCTGTCAAATAAACTTCCACTTTGCAGTGCTTGACAAACATACCCTGTTCAACTACCTGGAAAATAAGCAGATCAAAACTGAATGGGATATATACATTCCTAAATATATAATACAGAATTTTTCAGATATTCAACCTTTATTTTAGAATTAGATGCTTTATAAGCCATGTAAGGTTGTGAAGATTAGATCAACATTTAATTTCTACTTTAAACATAGGTTTATAATGAAACAAACATCCTACTTTTAAAAAATTACTATTCACACTAGCAACATAAATATCTTATTGGCACTAGATACCAGCAATATTTTTGAAATTGGATATATTAACTCCATTTTTATTTAGGAAAACAATCTTAACTTTATTCTTCAACATAAATTAGCCAATAAAACTTGGAAACTGAGGTAAGCAGAATGTTCACAATCACCTCTTATATATTTCCATCTGATCTTCTATGCTGTTACTGCATAAATCAGCCATGTAGACTGTCCTGAAAATAGCCATCAGCTTGGTATGTGATTCATCAAATAAGGCAAAAAGGAAGTACCAAATAACTGCTAGAAATCATATGCTATAGCAACAGAATCAATGAATTCTCACTAAGGGGGAAGGGTATATTAATAGACAAATGTCCTTAGATTTTGAAAGAAAGCTGAATTTAATATATAAAGCTTGAACACCAAATAATATTTATATGTATGGTTACTGGTCTCCCAATTAAGGTTGTATTTTTATAAAATGTTATTATTGCTAAAGTTATAGACCCATGTGCATGCCAGAGTTTCAAAGAAGCATTAAAGCTGCAGCATCAAATATAATTTTTCTAATGATTTTTATTGTCTTTTTCTTTAAGAAAAAAGTAAGAATATTTAGACATTTAGAGGTTTATTTCCAACGTTGCCATAAGAACTTATAGAAAAAGTAATTTACATTACAAAACATATTAAATCAGCCACTGCATATTGTGACATTGGTGAAAAATATCTATGAATTCTCTGAAGCCACCACAAGTATCATACATAAATACTTAAATGGCCTGCAGAAATCTTTAACTTTAGCAGAAATACAGTAACCTATAACATTCTGTTATGCAGTTTAAAAACTTACAATGCATTATAGAATACATTACAAAACATAATCTATATATTACAAAACATAACTTATTTTATCACACTTTATTAAAGATATTAGGATTCGATTATTGTCCTCAATAAGCTAAATTATTTCAATTATCATCAAATAATTTCTATATTTTAGCACTGAATTAAACTTCCAGAATTTATATTAAAGTTTTACTATTATATTTTGATCAAGAACTTAAATATGCATATGAACTCACACTTATTTCAATAGAAGAAATATTCAGACAAAAATGATAAATAAAGAGGACTGGTATTTTCATACCTAAATACGTATACTTTGTAACATTAATTTTAGCCATTGTAAAAATTAATTTTAACCATTTAAATGTTCAGTATAAAGAAATACTGAAACTTTAACATATACGTTACTTTTCTTCAAAAATATATTTATTAAACAACTATGGATTGTTTAGGATTAAGTTAACAATCTTCTTGCAGTGAATTTGTATGGATACTGGCAAAGAGAAGCTACCTCAAGAAATATTTCCTGGGGCGGGGGGGGGGGACCCATACATATCTACAAGGAACAAGATTGAGAGATATACAAAAGTGGGAGATATTACAACTAACAGTTCATAGTCAAATAATTATCTCAATAAAAAGCATCAGCTATAGCTACTTGTTACAACAAGCAAAAATCAAATGTTAATAATACAGGATGCTCCTAGAGTCTGACATGCGAAAGTTAAGTGCAGACTTAAAGGACCAGATAAGAAATATAAACAATAAAGTGCAAATTAAATGAAATTAGCATGCATTACCTATACACTTAGATTAGAACTTGCTTTGCTGTACCAAGAAAAGAACAAATTTCTTTATCTGTAGAAGACCGTCAAAAAACAGGTAATAGGAATATTTTAGGATTACTCAAGGAGAAACAAATGACAATGAAACTAGGATTTGACATAACTGATACTTTAATATAACAAATCCTTGCTGCATAGTTCTTTGTTCTCACACTAACAAACAAGAGTTTTGTGAACAGTGAACAAATTTAAATGTTAGTACCAGAACTAGTTAACTCACATACAGTTCAATGTGGTTTGGGGAAAAAACCATTTTTGTTCTTTTAGGAGGGTGGGGAGTTGTTATAAACAAAAAATCTCCAAATACTGTTTTTAACATTTCAGTGTTTTACTATAGGAGGTACCTTGCGTGCAATAGGTTCTTGACCTTCCAGAAGAGTATACCAGCTAACTAGTTTGTTCCATCCTTCAGTTGGTAACAGAATGTAATCCAGCTCATCAATAAGATGTTCTTTAAGAGATTGACAATCCCCGTCTATGAAGAAAAAGTATTTATGTTTACTTATAGCCAATATAGAACATGTGCTAAAATACTGAGATTACAACTGAGAATCTTTAAAAAATGAATAATTATGATGGCAGTAAGCCAATTTCTGAATTACATTGTGCCCCAAAATATTTTTTTATAAGAGATTCTTGGAAATATACTATTCTACTAATCCACAATGTTTGGTACACAAATGACATCTATTCAAGTTACTGATACCTCAATTTAATCACTACTGTACTTTTTAATCTATTGTAAACTTTTAATTTACTTTTAAGATACTTTCATCTTCTGTTTTAAACAAATTTCAGAAAATTTAAAGTTTATTGTGCTTTTTCAAAATAATTTGTAATTTTGGCAGCTTTGGCAGCAGAAACTTGCTTTGTGAAAATTCTGGAATATTTTGAAAATCCTAGAAATATTACAAAATTGGAATTAAATATTCTCTTCTTGCAGGTTTTCATTAAATATTTGAATCCCATGAATTAGGACACAGGCTCTGAGGTTACTAAGAAAACTGCAATAATAGATTATCTTATTAATATACTGAGACTCCTCAGAATTTTTTAAAATAGCAAAAACAAGTAAATTACCTTTGAGAAGTCCAGAATTATCAATAGGACCGGGATAAACATTCTGATCTCCCATCTGATACTTGTCCCAGCTGTCAAATCCAACATATTTTTTCCACTGTTTGAACCAACGACTATCCACTAAATACCTTCAAAAGAACATGGTAGATAGATAGATGGATATTATGAAACAATTTCACAGAACTGCATGATTGCTCATAGAGTTCCCCAAATACAAATCACTATATATTGGGACATCTGATTCTAGTATCAAAACTTTGCATTTTTAATAAATAATTCTGGGGCTATGTTTATACAAATCTATTTAGACATACATTTTTATATCAAAAAAGGATCTTAAGCAAATCCACATTCTGTAGAAATTTAAAAGAAAATACTGATATATGCTATTGCTTTACTTCTACTTAGTTCCTGCCCACAGGTAGCAGCTAAACAAATCCAGATATTTGTGTTTGCTAGACAAGTTGCTCAAATGTTTGTCTACTGTGCAAATCTAGGTACTCTGGATATATTTGAAATCAAACTAACAAGGTTATCCTCACTGTTACCATTTGCTGTGCCAAAGTGATACAATTTTTTTGCTTGCATTATATTGGTTACTTTAATACAATTGGGAATCTGATGAAATGGTTCTATCTATTTTCAGAAGCTAACTACTTATTTTTCTTCTGTCATTTATACTGAGCTTCCATACGGAACATATCACCTTGTTCTTAAACCTGTTTATCAAAGTGTTTGTGAGGATATGGATCAGTTACTGATATTCAATTTTCCTTTTCCGCTATGCCAAGGATATGGGGGAATTTGAAATGTCTGTTTATTGGAGTTCTTTGGTATTCAAACAAAAATTTCATGTCAAGCAGAAAGAAGAAGCCTAGTAAGGTCTTCTAGGTCAACTAGTTGGATTTGTGGCATGAGTTGTGGCATACAACTCTTGCCAGTGACTCCTTAAAGAAACTCTGCTTTTTTTCTTTTCACATTGTAACTGTGGATCACTGGAAAACATGTACTTTAAGGAGCACCAAGAGGATGTAATGAGATCATATGGAAAATGGAGGGGCACATGTCAATCACTCTTAACACACACAAATATTTCTCTGTGGGAGCCCAGAAAAAACACAACTTTTTTAAGGAGGTACCAACAGATATTTTGTGTACACCCATTCCCATTGACCCTTTGACTCTGAATCTGAAGCACAACATTCCAATTTTCCAAATATTTTCTCCCAAAGCCTGCCATGATTACTCCTAGCTCTCCAATTAGCTACAGTATCATCACTTCAATACCAGATTATCTAGAAATACTCAGGTGGATTTATTCTGCTTTTAAACCTTTGCTATTTTAATTCAAGCTTAATAGGCAATCTGTTCTAATTTAAGACTGGAATTTAGATTAATGAAATAAATTATCTTTAAATTAAGGATTAGGATTAGGATCAAACAGTTTTAAGGAATAAATCATTTAGAAGATATATATAAAGTACAAATCGAAGTGTATTGCAGGTAAATTATCTAAGAGATATTACAGGCAACAAACCTTTTATTTATAATGAAAGAAAACTACATGCCAAACTTGTTAGCATGTGATGCAATAATAGAATTTAACTTTATAAAATTATAATATCATAACTGGAATGAGAGAAAATATTGAAAACTAGTAAAGCAAGATCATAATTCTCTTATTATCCTAATGATCATGATTACTAATATTATGGTAATTCTAAATATTGGCAATTAAGATTCAGCTCCACATTAGTTTCCAAATCTAATGGCAATATAAATGAAAAGTACAATAGCTGAAGTTTTAAAAAAAATTCCTCCAGAGACATCCAAACTTGACATAGAAATAATCTGTATATAGAAAAACCTAGCTAAAATCTGTGAATCTTTGAGTCTTTAACACCAAGTAAATGTAGTTATTATAATTATGAACTGCCTTAACCCTGAGTTTGATTTATGTAGGGGGTACAATATATTGTATACTGCTGGAAACAAGATAAAATAGTTTATAGTATATTTCAAAGTACATATGCATATGACATACAAAATCTACCACAACAAAAATATTGCAAGGTACTGAATTTGTATGTAATAAATAATCTCCTAGGCTAAAATCTTGTATGGTTATCAAGAAACAAAACCAAATACTGATGTATGCCACTCTAAACTTTTGGAAGAAGGTATCTGATAGAAATAAACATAACTATAAAGCTATTCATTTTTTTGCCATGAAAGAATGTTGTATTCTTCTTCCTCAGATAAAATCTGTGCCCAAACTCAAATTTATACAAGTTGGACTAAATTGTGATTTACAGTCTTAGTATATGGTCACAATTAAGCTTGTTCTCTTTCCCATCAGCAATTTTATATATGAGTGGTATATAGCACACTTTTGAATACAACATATAAGAACAGAAAGCCAAATTGTTTAACAATTGTTTGCATTGGTGAAAATATATACTTGACATTAAATACTGTAAGAATTGTGCAGATTAACATTTAAAAATAATGCTCAAATTTCAAAATCTGTTACTGAAAAGTGAAATTCATAGAATATATTTCCAAATGTATCTGATTAGATTGCAACACCAAATAACTTTCAAAAATTTAAATTGACTCATGTACTGGTAATCTGGTAATCTTCATGTGATTCATCACCCAAAATCAATGGCAATGGAAGGCAAATTGGCATTTTTACTTATTGCTATTTCTCTACTGGTGTATTTCCTATTGCCACAATATGTATACCCATTAAGCGAATTCCAAGCCAACTTGGCCTCATTGAATACTGCAAAATCAATGATTGTATGGTGCAGGGCTATACAACTTCTGCTGGTTTAAGGATTGCAGCAAGGTTTCTGTGAATACGGAGGGCTATACTCTGAAAGTGGCCAGGGACATAGCCCATTTTGGGAGAAGGCTTCAGGAATGTTAAGAAGCAAAATATGTATTTCATGAATATACTCATTTACAATCAATATACTCATTTACAAATTTAATATCCTTGCAAACCCAAAATGTACATATTTGTTGGCCCAGCCTTTCAGAAAAGAGTGTACTGGGAACTGCAAAAGGGATGTTGATGAGTCTCTAGTTTGCACTTTTTCCATTCCATTCAGAAGCCAATGAATGGAAGATTAGGACAGAGTGTGCATAATCTAATGTTTTCCTCCCATTGTGAGGAAAATATTTATGGCAATGTAAGCTGTACCTTAACCCATAAATACTGAAATATTAATCAGCTAAGGTTTAGCATATTAATACAGAAGGTTATAAAATTCAAATTTCAAGCCTTTAACAAAACAATATTTATGTATCTAAAATATAAATCAGGGTATGAGATCCAACACCCCTTTTCTTCTCAGCCCCCAAGCTGCTCTTAATTTAAGAGACATCTTGTCTGATTTTGGAGCCACCTTAGATGGGTATACAATAATTTTCTTTTACAGACTAAACTAATGGACATAATCAAACTCTGCAGCAATGAATTCTTTAAAAAAATACATTAAAGCTTTTTTTCTGGATTGCCCCAGATTTCCTAGCATTTTGGACTATGGTATGATTTGGGGAAGAAGAAAATACTCTCTTCTCCACTTTCTCAACATCTTTCAAAATTGTATAAATCTTCATCTGACCCTCCATTGCTGTTTCACTCCCTTCCTTTCTGCAGTTACTGTTATGACCATGAAGTTTGCAGAATTCTGAAGGGAGTGGCAGGGGAGGAAGAGCCGAGTGCTGTGCAAAGAACCGGGTGAGATATAAACCCAAGAAGTGCCCGCAGCCCTCCCATCGACGATCAGTCCAGAGAGACAGGCCTTACCATGGAAGCTACTCTGGGAATGAGTAACCTTGCCCGAAAAACTCACTCACGCCGTTCCTCCACCTAGGACGGGTTGCTAGCTACCATTTGAAACAATAGGAGAAAATACCTGGCGGCAGCGGCCACCTTTTCCTCCCCGCAGGTGGAGTTAGCGCCGTGCCGGCAGCGCGCTGAGGCAAAGCCCGACATAGGCACCGGAGTGGGGGGGGGGGGGGGAAGGGTGCCCGAAAACCTGCTCCTGGGATAGGAAAGCGTCATCTATGAACGAAGGGGGGGCAAGAAGGGCTGCCGCCTCCCTCGCCAAAAGGCGCTCAGGCAGGCACCACCCGCACCTGTCACCGAGGGGCCCTGAAACATCCCTCCCCCCGTTCGCCATCCCTTCCTTTTTCCTCACCAGGTGTCGCCCTTGCGGAGAGCCGTCTTGAGCAGCGCCGCGATATCCGAGCGCTGGGTCTCCAGATCCGCCGCGCCTCCCTCCGCCATGTCTTCCAGCCCCGGAGCGGCGGCGGCAACAGCTGCGAAAGCGACGGCAGCAGGCGGAGAGGCAGCGGCGGCTGCAGGAACAGGAGCGGCGGCAGTGGCAGAGGCGGCCCGCGCTGCATGCTGGGAGTGACGCCGCGCGGCGACCGGGGAAACGCCCTCCACGACCCCCTCCCACTTCGGCAAACCCATGGAAGGCAGCGGGAAGGAGACGAAGAGAGCGCGTGAGAATTCGAAAGGGGAAGAGCGGCAGCTCGGCCTGAGAGCATCCCCAGGCTGCTGGGAGGACTATACGGCTCCAATAAGACTACGCATGCGGTGTTGGGACTAATAAAAGGCAGGGCACAGGTGCGGGGAAATGAAAAGAACCTAAACGGAAGGCGGGGCGAGACACCGCCGGAGGAATGTGGTGCGGGTTGTTTGCTTTTTCCTGGGTTTGCATTTAGCGGCGTGCAGGATTTCTGCAACGTCAGTTCTGTTCAAACCGCCAAGGCGGGTTATAGAGTATTGGCAGGTTCTTTTTATCTATTTATAGTGCAATAAGCCTTATTATACTCAATTTATAAGGAGCAGCTTTCTCGGTTCTGGCGCCTTGACAGTTCGTTGAAACTACGGCTCCAGGGATTCACCTTAGTTGAAGGCACCTTCAGAGCCGCTGATCATTAATGAGCCTAATTGTAAAATTTGGGTGGGGGACACCAGCCTTCTGTAAGGTCAGAAAGTAACAACCTTGATAATTTAGATAGACTGTTCTAAACCTAATTTTTGTGAAGCTGTAATAGATTTGAATGCTTCTTTTAACGTGTGAGAAATTATTTGACCAGCAGCTTTATCAATGGGTACTTGATAGACATGCTATTTATTTTCTTTAGCAAGAATACAATCTTCAAATACAATAGCTACACAGTAAAACCCATTGAATGTTGTAGGCTGTTTTCTGTGCTTTTAAGCTGAAATAAAAATAGAAATTCTGGAACATCTAGACTATAAAATAGGTTCATCAATGTGCATATATATCCATTATATACTAAGCTGTGTTGCGGAAAGCACAGAGAAAACAAGAAAGCCTAGATTATTTTAATACGATTATATTTCTCTACTTATCTTTTGACTCAGGATAATATACATTATCAATAAGTCAATAAAAACTAAATCATAATACACATTTCACTGCATTTCATACCATATATGACTGTGCATGTGATGAATAAAATTTGATTTGATTGATTTGATAAAACAATAAAACTCATACAACACCTCATAGATGCTAAGGGGAAAAATCCTTACTAATCTTAGTCATGTCACTCCCAACCCAAAGCTTTTGCAAAAAAAAACCCTTGACCTTTAATATCTTCCAGAAGGGCAAGCAAGAAAGAGACTCCAAAGAGCATCTGTCTTTGAAAAGAGAAGTTTTCAAAAACTGGGAGCAACAACAGAAAAGATACATAACTTGGGTCCTGCAAGATGTCAGAACTTATTGATGAGCAAATGTACTTGGAGACAATTTTACAAGTTTCCTTTTCCTATGCTATGAAGGACTATGCAGACATAGGAAAAATCCAGCATTTTGCATTGCACTTGGAAGCTAGTGCAGCCTTTGGAATAGTTTACATAGTTTACATAGAGACCTTCTTAACTACTGACACACCTGAATTTTGGACCAGCCAAAGCTTTTGAATAGTCACCAAGGGCAGCCCTGGAAATCCTGTGAAATTGGCAAATAGTCCGTCTCTTTTATAAGTTGTGAAGGAACCTTTGTATGCGCAGCGCAGGATCTTAAGTTAAAGAAACCCAGTGCTCCTCCTGGTTATACTGAAGGACTCTGAGACCGACCTGCCACTCCCTGTTTACTCATGCTTCGGGAGGCTGGCTCAGGAATTCTGGGAGTTGAAGTCCATGAGTCATGAAAGAGCCAAAGTTCCCTACCCCTGCCCTAGACAGTAAGGAAATCCTGTAAAGGGGTGTGAGTGTGGGAGGCTAGGAAATTTCTTAAACATATTTGCCTTGAAACACCCCAGTGCTACCTGTTAAACCAGATGGGTCATTTTGTTTCATACAGGATGTATGTGGGGTGAACAGAAATATTCTCACTCTCCATGCGGTAGTACCCAACCCATATGCCTTGTTGGCACAAGTTAATCCCAAAAATAAGTGGTTTAAAGCAGGCATGTCAAACTCAAAGAGTCCCCCGAGGGCCATATTGTCACATTTGCGTTATGATAAGGGCTGCACTCTCTTCATTGAGTTGCTGGAGTCAAGTGGCATACAAATTTAAGAAACTATTATTAATTGTGTGTATCCCTCCCTCCCTCCCTCCCTCCCTCTCTCTCTCTCTCTGTCTCTCATCTCCAGATGGAGATTATAACTTGGATTTCAGTGCTACAAGGAAAAGAAGTGCCGCTCATCCATCGTCGTAGAGGAGAGGATTCAGCTGGCATTCAGACACTTGCCACAAGCACCATTAAGCAGCAGAAAGCCTTGGAAAGTGGCAGGAAGCTTTGGAAAGGGGCTGAGAGCAGGGACAGCTTTGGAAAGGAGCAGAAAGCTTTGGAAATGGGTGAAAAGTGGCGGGCAACTTTAGAAATGGGGTAGAGCAGGAGGCAGCTTTGGAAGGGGGGAAGAACAGCTGGCAGCTTCTGAAGCTTTGTGCCCCTTCTTGCCAGTCCGCCCACTATCCGGGGGCTGGGGAGAAGGGACACCAACCTCCAGAAGCTCTGGGAGGCGCGCCGCATGAGTGGCTTGCCTCCGGGGCTGCGGAGAAGCGGCGACAAACTGGAAAAGCCCTGGGAGGTACCTGTACAAGTGGCTTGCCTCTGGGGCTGTGGAGAAGCGGCATCAAGCTGGAAAAGCCCCCAGAGGTGCCCCATACGAGTGGTTTGCCTCCAGGGCCGCAAGTCTGGGCTTCCAGTCATTGTATAACTTTCTCGTCTGTGCGGGCTGTAGGTGCACTTGCAATGTATTCCATTAGCAGAAGAATGCCAACTAATCTTTCCCTTTTAATGGCAAGACCCCATATCAGGCATCCCTATTCAATATACATGGACTACATTACCATGTATAAAAATAATCCCACTCTCTTTGGCTAATGATTGGCCAAGGATCTATGTAAACCATCAAGGGTTAAGGACTTCTCAGTTTTACATATGTGGATGATTTGCTTTTAGTAGCTATACAAGGAAAAAAGTGTAGAAGGTACTATACTGCTCTTAAACTGGCTGGCAACCTGCGGCTATAAGATGTTTAAAGCAAAAGCCGGAATTGCACAGCAAGAGGTTAAATACTTAGGGTATGGCATCTGTGCAGGACCGCTAGACCCAAGGAAGGAATTTATCTGTCAGTTGAAGCCACCTGTTAACAGAAAAAATTGAGAGGGTTTCTGGGGATGGCTGATTTTTGTAGAATTTGGATTCCTAATTTTGGATTAATTGTCAAACCCCTTTATGAAGCAATTAAAGGGGGAGACGGAAATATTTGAATGGATTAGACTAGAGAATGCCAACAAGTGTTGAATAAGAATGAAAAATAAAGCTTATGAGAACACCGGCTTTGGGGCTTCCAGACTCCACTAGACCATTTACTCTCTTTGTACACAAGTGGAAAGGTGGGAGTTCTCACCCAGAAACTGGGCTCATGGCAGAGACCTGTGGCATATTTCAGTAAGCTAATAGATGAGATGGCATTAGGATGGCCTAGCTGTTTGTGAGCTGTGGCCACAACAGCCCTGCTGATTGAAGAAGCTCAAATGATAACAATAGGATGACATCTTATAGTTAAGGTCCCATATAGGGTTCAAGAAATTATGGAACTAAAGGGAACATTTTGGATGGCTGGGGCCACCAAGAAAAAAACAGACCTGTTTGCTTGACTCCCCAGCCATATAATTTGAAGTATGCAATACACTCAATCCAGCTATACTCTTACCCCATATAGATACAGATATACATCATGATTGTGTACAGATTCTGTCTATGCCAGTAGACCTGATCTCAGTGATCAGTTTATCTCAAATGCTGACTGAATGGTTTACAGATGGCAGCAGCTTTATGATAGAGGGTCAGAGAAAGATAGAATATGCAGTGGTCATAGCTTAGGAAGTTATAGAAGCCAAGCCATTACCTGTAAGCACTTCTACCCAACTGGCTGAATTGGTTGCTTTAACTAGACCGGGGGTCGGCAACATGCGGCCCCGGAGCCGCATGCGGCTCTTTTAGAGCTTTGCCGCGGCTCCAACAGCAGCTCCACGCGAGGAGGATTCCTCCGCCGGCCGCCGCTATTGCAGAATCTGGCGGAGGTTTGAAAATCCCGCCCCATGCGAGAAG
>JAEANM010016979.1:0-13100 GCA_017656035.1 Myanophis thanlyinensis
TAAAACTGTTTATCCTCTTGTTCTCTAATTTCAAATGTCAATTTACTCATTTCTGCACATTCCATGATTTTCTTAATATTGTAATATACTGTATTATGCATGTCCAAATATGTACCAAGATGGTATTTTTAACTATACCCTAAAATTTAGCCAGTATTTTACATCTAGATTTTGACAAAAATACTTGTTATCTTCCTAAAGATACTGTAGACTTGCAGATACACAATACATAGAAAGAGCCAAATAATTTTTCTTTGTATTTATTTGTTTATATTAATCCAAATATATCTGTTAATAATGCAAATTTACTGCATTATTCTAATAGAACTACAATAAACAGGATATCACTATTACACTTATATAATTAATCAATTTAAAGTTCACAAGGTCAAGTTATACAATGGATAAAAGTAGTTCTTTGTAGAGATTGTGAAGCTAACTATACAAGGCAAGTGTAGATATAGTTGTAAGATCATATAACTATATTATGTGTAGTTTGTGGACAATCTCACTTTTGTTTAACTTGATGTCATTTCTTGGTTCTAATAATTGTTTATTAAAGTTTCTTAAAGTATATATAAAATCAAAGCTTCTCTAATCTCTATTTTATCTAATCAAGAAGAAATAAAAACCCCAGTAATCTAGCCTTTTACTCAATTTGGATGTCGGCTTGCCGTCCTTAGGTCTGACAGAACCACATATTAGAGACACACAAAATAGCAACCAATAGATATGTTATAGCATTTTGTATGGGTTGAAGCAAATTATACTGGGCTTAAATACACCATCATAACACAGAAGATAAGGAGAACAACATACTTCATGAACTTGTTTATCTACATATTAACTTTAGAGTACAAATATGGAAATTGACAGACACAATTTAATAACAACAACAAAACCCAGCTATGTAGCCAATATTCACCAGTAGAGAAAAATAACATTCTAGGGCTGCTGAAAACAATAAGGTCAGCTGAAAACCAAACTGATATCAGTTCTAGGTGGTGTGAAGCTTGGAAGAACTAAATTGAAGCTGCAGTAGAAAACCAACCTTATAGGTATATTGGAAGTTAAAACGACTAGAATAATTGTGAGTTCCTAGGCATACAAAACAGACTATATTTTAAGCTGCTTGTTTTTATGATGTCAGAAAACTCTATCCTGGAAAAAAAACTGCATTTCAAATATGGTGTTATCATTATGACCCCATATTTATACAGGTAATCCTTGACTTACAACAGTTTATTTAGCTCAAAGTTACAAAGGCACTGAAAAATTATTATGACCATTTTTCACCTTTGCAACATATTTCCATGATCATAAGATCTTAGCAGTTGGTTCATATTTATGTCAGTTGTTGTATCCTAAGGTCATGTAATCACCTTTTGCAACCGTCTCACAAGCAAAGTCAATGGGGAAATCAGATTCACTTAACAACCGGGTTACTAACTTATCAATTGCAGTGATTCACTTAACAACTCTGGCAACAAAAGGTCATGAAATGGGGAAAAATTTACTTAACAAATGTTTCACTTAACAACAGAAATGTTGGGCTCAAATAGGGTTGTAAGTCGAGGAGTACCAGTAAGTTCGTCCAGCTTGGACTTTTATCCAAACTGGCAAATATCACAAATTGTTCATATTTCTATTCCTCCCTCTGACTTTACTTTATAAACTGAATTGTTAAATAATGTATTTATTATGAGATCCATTGACCCTTCATAAATGATTGAAAGTGTGTTATAACTAATATTGATTTGAAAAATTAATTTAAGCTATGTTGGGGATCATGAGCAACAAGATCCATCAAAAACCTTTAACTGATTTACAGTATAGATGCAGAACATTCTTTAAAAGATAACTCAGGATGAAGGTAGCAAAGAATATTTATTGTTCGTGACTTAGGACCACAATTGGTTTTTGGTTGCTAAGTAATGCAATTGTTAACGTCATAATGCAATCGTTAAGTAAGACATCTCTTAAAAGCAAACGTTGATTTTGAACAAGCAGAATGAAAAGAACATTGATGTTTTTGAACTTTGGTATTGGAGAAGTTTCCTGTGAATTATTACCAAGCTTACAAACAGATCATCTAACAAATAAACCCAGACTTCTGACTAGAGCTAAAAATGAAGACTCCAGTGCTTAGAAAGTTGGAAGGAAAGAAAAGAGCACAACCAGCAGCCAGATGGATTGACTCAATTACAGTGACCGATGAGTGCACTGTTTGAAGGTTTGAAAAAGCAAGTTAGGGATCATCATGGAAAAAATCTATGTGTACGCAGGAATTGATAACAACCTGATGGTACATAATTAACTAGCTTCTCCCTATTGGTAAGCACAATGTCCACAAAAAGAGATCCAGACAGTCAAACCATTGTGCTCTTTGCACAGAGGGAAGACTCCTAAAGTATAAAATAATCTAGATCCATTTTTCTTAAACTTTCTTCTCGCAGGACCCTTTCTCACTTTTAAAAATTAAAGAACACCACAAAGGAATATTCTTCTTTTTCAATATTTATTGTATTAAAAATTAAAATTGATTCATTTGCTGCCAACCACAAAACTGTTTGATGTTATTTTAATATTATATTATTTTTCAACATTGCTGGGAAATAATTTTGATTTCATGGACCTCTGGGAGAGCTGTGATGGATACCTAGGAGTCCTAGGATCACACTTTAAGAAACACTGGTGTAGATATTTAATAATAGTCTGCTTTTGTACACATCTGTCTAGCCATTAATTTAAATCAATCAATCATTTTGATAACTGGCAAGCAAAAATGATACATAAACTAGGGCATTATATATTCAATGAATAAGCATAGACATTATTCTGAAATATAGTCTTCAATTTATGACCACAATTGAGCCCAATGTTTCTGTTGCTAAATGAAATATTTGTTGAGTGAGTTTTGCCCCATTTTATGATTTTTCTTGCCACAGTTGTTAAGTGAATCACTGCAATTGATAAATTATTAATACAGTTGTTAAGTGAAAATTGGGTTCCTCATTCTTTGCTTGTGAGGTCACAAAAGTTGGTCACATGACTTTGGGACACTGCAATTGTCAACAGTTGTGGAATTCAACACAGAAACGGTAGCTGTGGACGTGGCTTGATGGGCGTGGCTGGGGGGATCATGTGACTGGGTGAGCAGTTTCTGTTAGCAAGGCAATAAAGATTAGGCTAGAAACAATACCAGAATGTTTTTTTCCTGCCTTCCTTACAGGATTAACTCTGTAAAGTGGGAAAAAATAAAAAGAGATTTCTTCTAACAATCAGTTCTACAAACTGCTTAGAAAATTTACTACCAGTTCTAGAAAACCTGCTAGAACCTGCTGAATTTCACCTCTGATTGTCAAGCATCAGAATTTTGATCATGTGACCATGAGGATGCAAAACATTCATAAGTCATTCTTTTCAGTGATGTGACTTTGAATGGTCACTAAATGAACTGTTGTAAGTAGAGGACTATCTGTATGGGTGGGAGAAGATGAGCTGGGCATACAACCTCCAATCCTCTTGCCTCACTCTTTAAAGTAAGATAGAATATCTCTTGCAGTTTAAAGAACCACAAAGTGGAAAAGAAATTAGTAGCCTTACAAAGTATTAGTGACAAAAACTTTTTCTCAGTATTAATTTCCCATTGCAGCATAGATGTTATGTAAATTAGAAAACAGCTGGCTTGATTCCTGACTCAGTGTCTCCAAAGTGCCAGAGCTGATCTAGAGGAGTGGAGAATGTAGTGGAAACTGGACAGCAGTAGCTGCAATAGCTTTTGTGCTTCCTACAGCTGCATGCCTGGGCTACCCAAAGGAAAAAGGCAGCTGTGTCATAAAGAGCTGACAGTGGCAGCTGGAACTTTGGAAGGTATCAGCATTAGAAAAAGGCTGTGGGAGAAAGAGCAGGAGTCACCAGCACTGCCACCCACCACAGAGGAACCCCATTCCCCATTCAACAGTGATATTTACAAGAAAAAATAGAAAGAGAAGAGGGGGGAGAAGGAGGAGGAGAAAATTGAGAACTGCCACAGCAGCTATCAAAATAGAGATGGAAATTATGTGAGCATCCATTGCCTACAACAAAAGGATGACAGCTCAAACATATTTGGGGCTTGCTCCATCCATCTCCAATTGGATGGTGTTCTTAGAAACCAGCCTGATTAGATACCATCACATCACTATTAAGCAAGTAAATGGAATTGTTTTGGGAAACTGAACCCAGGTCCCCTTCTTTTCTTTCATCCCAATCCTACTTTAAACAATCATTTTGGATCTGAGGGTGTGGATTTCCCCCCCCCCCCAATTTTCATGTTGCTTTTCAAGGATACTATTGTCAAAACTAGATAACCACTGTAATTCTTGCTACAACTTCTCTTTTGTTCAAAATACATTGAGTCTGCAATATTAATGACTGAGCTTGTCACTATGAGCTCTGAGGAGCAAAGATTGAGAAGACATCTAGAACTTTCTGTTTGATCTCTGTATAACTAAATTGATGTATATCAAACACCAGATATCTGAGTCAAGTACTTCTATGGTGAACCAATAAGTGACAGTAATCCACAAACTATGACTACAATAGGGCTCAGAAAATTCCTCATTAACAGGTGAGTAAAGCATCATGTGATTGCACCCCATTTTTAATGCTTTTTAAAAGTAAGACATCAAGTACAGTAACTGTCACTTGTGACATCCCTTGCCTGATTTCTCCATTGACTTTGTTTGTTAGAAGCCAGCTGGGAAAATTGCAAATGATAATCACATGACAGGATGCAACTATTCTAAGTATGAGGTAGTTGGCAAGCGCATATATTGCAATCATGTCCCATAAGGAAGCTGAACAGTTGTAAGCGTGAGGATCTTTCGTTAAGTCATTTTTTTC
Source organism: Myanophis thanlyinensis (assembly GCA_017656035.1). NCBI lineage: Eukaryota > Metazoa > Chordata > Lepidosauria > Squamata > Homalopsidae > Myanophis > Myanophis thanlyinensis. The sequence continues at coordinate 4,888 of JAEANM010016979.1, forward strand.
AACACTGTCATAACTTCAGACAGTTGCAAAACAAATGGTTGTAAGTCTATTTTAGTTACCTTAATAGTTGGGCCCACGAGCCTTGATCTAGCTAAGATGACTTGAATAAATGAAAATGTAAGCGTTCCTCTATTGATTTTCTATTTCTATTTTCTATTTCCATTGATTGTTGGCTGCATGCTGTTTTTTCTGTATGTGGCTTTTTTAGACAAGCTGGATGTGACATAAAAACATTGGAGTGTTTGGGGTTGGAGTGACATTGGGAATCTGTGAGATGCTTACATTGGCAGTTATTACTGTTTTTACTGATAACTGTATATAGATAGTCATTGACTTACAACCATTTGTTTAGTGACCTTTAAAAGTTACAATGGCACTGGAAATAGTGAGCAGTTTTCATATTTACACCCTTTCCAGCATCCCATGGCCACGTGATCAAAATTCAGTTGCTTGACAACTGACATGTATTTTTGACAGTTGCAGTATCCTGTGGTCATGTGATCACCTTTTATAATCCTCCCTGCTGGTTTCCAGTAAGAAAGCCAGTGGGGGAAGCAAGATTCATGTAAAGCCTTGTGAATCACTTAACAACCACAGTGATTCACTTAACATCTGTGACAATAAAGGTCATGTTGGGGTACAACTTAATCCCTAGCAACAGAAATTTGGAGCTCAATTGTGGTCATAAATTGAGGTGGTTTGTGCTGATTTCTAATTACTGTTAGCCAACCAGTCACTTGTTTGAAATGGATGGCCATATTTATTTTCATTATATAATGATGCAGTGTTGTGGTTTTTCAAAAACTTGCACCCAATATATTCCTCTAAAAATATATGTGTAAAAGTTTGAGTCAGAGAGAGGTACAGAGAGTAAGAAAAACAACTGTTAAAGTGAAAAAGTGAATTAACTCACTTTGAATTTTGATGTGTTCCATAACTGTGAAACACTGCTAAAAACAACTGAATATTCTTGGAAGATAAGGTAGCTTCTGAAAAAAATTAGAAACCATACTAAGACATCAGTTTTAAAATTGAGTTTCCTAAAAAACTTACTTTACTTATATTTTACTTAATATCTGCATAATATACAGTATAATTCAATATATATTTTATTTGAAGGGTCCTTGGTGTTCTCTGAGCTTGGTTGCAAGAAAACCGCCAATGGCAGAGAACACCAAGGACACCTCATTTCAACCTTGAAGTACAAATATTCTCCTTTATTGATATTTTATTTATTTATCCTCTCTGTATACCTACAATATATTTTGGATTTTGTATTATTTAAAACAGGGTAAAATGTCCATTTTTCTATTAGATAAGAGGTTTTTTTTTATTTAAACTGATAATTGACTAGTTTTAATGAGTTTTATACAACACTAAATGTGTATAGTAGTATTATAGTAAAAAGGGAAACAGCTTATTCTTATTTTTTATGTTATAAACTTTATAACCTTGGGGATTTGCACAAGATGTTTCACAATAATTGATTTATGCATGCTTATTTATACTAATTATACTTTTTCCTTCCAAAAAATAATGGATAGCATTCCAGTTGTTTTCTGCCTTCTAAAAAATGTTGTAACCAAGAATTAATTTGATATTAAACATCTATTAACTTTATTCAGACCATGGGATATGAGAAATATGTGATGACTTAGATTTGTAATTATTAATGAATAGTTCTGGCATAAAGTGTAATATTTTTTTTGCTATATTACTTCACTCATTCTGCTCAATCAATTGCTTTCTTTGCCAATTCCAGCACTGTTAATTCAGTTATATATGTTGTAATTTATATGTATAGTTTCCTGCATCTTCTGAGATGCTGCATTTCTACAACATATTTTGACCATCATGTTTTATTGGTTTGATGGTAATCATATAAAACTTATCATCAAAGTAGATCAGAGGGTGATTTAATTGTGTTATGTAATTAATTTGTGATTTTAATACATTTAAGATAATGAAATGTATTGAAGGTATTATGACTGACATTGGAATATCAATTTAATTACTAAGCATTCCTCTTTACATTCCATACTTGTAAATTACTATACCTTCAAACAGTTATATGACATTTTTCTTTGACTGCATCGCATGTTTTCTGTAGTCGAACTAATACCAAGTAACTTGAGTAGCAAGTTCAAAAATAATGGGTAAAATAAACAGAATAGTGCTTAACGTATTTAGAATTTAGCAGATTTGATTAACTGTGGCAACAGGAATATCACTTAGATTTGTAATCTCTAAACAAGCTTTAGCATAATGATCTTCATCATTAAAGACATTTAAAGAGTAAAACACTTAAAAATGGCACACACGCACTTTGGGCTGCGTTCTGAGCTTTTACTTCACATCATAGACTGCAACTGATAGTCTTAAAATGAGTGTTTTTGCTACATTCTTTGCTACAATTTTCAGCCTTGAATAGGAAGCATGTGAAAACTGACCGAATCATACCATAAACTCATATAGCTCAAAGGGTGGTCAAGAAATTCTGCCCTAAAAACTAGCCTACCTCCTACATCCTTTCTAAAATGGTTTTTATCCAAGCATTGAACAGCCATTAATATATCACATACCTTGAATAGCAATCTACCAGCCTTTGTTTTTGACATGCTTTAGAGCCAAGCTAATTTACTTTAGGAATGATCAAGTATTTCTATTTTAGAAATATTTTAGAAAATAGAACACACTCTCTCTTGAGAAGACATTGTAGTGTCTGATTATACAGTTGGCAAGGCTGCACTACTTTCATAGAGGAAATCTTTTTCTAGCAGATGTGATTAGTTTTACCTTTAAAGTCTTACAAAATGTAAGAGTATCCTAACCAGAATTTCCCAAACCCCCGTTATAATAGACAGAAAAGATAAATTAAAAATAAACACAGAAATGATCCAAGGTAGAAAAGAAATACGAAGTTTTGTCTTCTTCCATAACACAAAGTATTCCTGATGATACCTTCTGATTGGACTGTTATGATGCAAAATGTCCGGCTGACATCCAATTTGGTTTACTGTCCTCTGAATAGGTCCTCTGAATAGGTGTATTAGAAAAGAGCATTTAGAGCTCGGTTCTTAGAAAGAGACTCTACTTTAGGAATACACAATTATTTTCTTATTCCTGTCTTGAAATTGTAAGGAAAGTTTAGTCCATTTGTTCTAAACTTCTGCTCCATGAAGAATATTGCAAGTAAGTTATTGTTCAGTCTTAGTAAGAACACACCTGGAATACAGCAACCAGTTTTGGTCACCACACTACAAAAAAAGATGTTGAGACCTTGGAAAAAGTTCAGAGAAGAGCAACTGACATGATCAAAAGCCGGAAACTAAAAAAATGTGAGGAACTGTTGCAGGATTTATGTTTGGTTAGTCTAGAGAAAAGAAGAACTAGGGGTGACATGGTAGCAGTATTTCAATATTTGAAGGGCTGCCACAAAGAAGAGGGGGTCAAATTATTTTCCAAAGCACCAGCAGGCAGGAAAAAAAATGATTGGAAACTAATCAAGGAGAGAAGCAACCTGGAATTAAGGAGTAACTTCCTAATAGTGAGAACAATTAACCAGTGGAACAGCTTGCTTCAGAAATTGTGGGTGCTTCATAAACTGGAGTTTTTTAAGCAGACACTGGACAGCCACTTGTGTGAAATTGTATACTATAGGATCTCCTGCTTGAGCAGGGGGCTGGACTAGATGTCCCTTCCAGCTCTATTCTATTCTAGATAAATTGTTCTTGTCAATGTGTTTTTTTTTTCTTAATGTTACGCAAGAATCTCCTATTTTGTAAATTGTAGAGTAGACACAGCCCTATCATTTAAGACTTACTTTCTGGTTAGAAACACATTTCATTTGTATCACTATCTTCTATTTTTAACATATATTTTATGAGCAGAATGTAATTATGTATTTCTCGGAAAATAGTTAAATGTCATTATATTATCAGAAAATAAAAAACTGGTCCACAATCAAGAGAGAGTAAAAAAACAACTTGCCCCAAACAGATTTATGTATCAGATGAATGAAAGATAAAATTAATTTTAAAATTCATAGTAAACTCATTAAAATTACATTTTGTAAAGCTGGAAATGATTCAGGAAGAGGGTAACCAAAATTATTGTGGTATTCCCCTATGATGAATTTACACTGTTTGATAGATTTCTGGTTTAGAAAAAAGAGTGAGCAAATAGAACATACAGCATGTATATAAATTTATATTTAATCAGTGCAACTGAAAAGAGATCAGTTTTTCTCTGTCAGAAAATTATCATTCAGGGTCATAATCAAAACATGCTAAATAATAGAAGATTCAGAAATCTTCTAGTAAAGAAGGCATTTTTTAAAAAGCAATTAAGTTGGAATATTAAAGGTTGGAGATTTTTTTGGGTGGGGTTGTTTTATCTGTCTGCAAACTGTGAAATTTGTTCATTCGTAATGTAATGATACCTATCAACTTTGATAATTTCAACAGGACTTAGGCAGATTGGTTTAACAGTAGCTACTGGTGATGGCAATTCTATTTTATCTCTAACACAAGAAATAGTATGTTCTTGACACCTGCGCTGGGGCTAAGAAATGGGAAAATTTTATTGTTGCCTCTGGGTTTCCTTATGGGCTTTGCAAACACATAGAGTGGACTACTATTTGGTGTGATCTACTTTTTTATGTTCTTATCTAAATATCAGAAGCAAGTATTTTTTGCATCCTAGATTTGCCTATAGCAATGTTTCTCAACATTCTTGGTAAGAAACATTTAAGATGTGTGAACTTCAACTCACAGAATTCCTCAGTCAGCATGCTGGGAGATGAGAGATTTTGTGATGGGAGATGAGGAATTCTGGGAGTTGGGCCACACTTCTTAAAAGTGCCAAAATTCTGAAATACTGGCCTGTATAGTTGGGCTGGTCATGAGAAAGCATTTTAAGAATACACACAGGGAAATATTTCTCGTCTGGGCAGACTACTGTACTACCCTCAATGAAATTTCAGCCTTAGAAATGCCACAAAATCTCCCATCTTGTGTCCTGCTGCATGGTCAAACAAATGGAAGAGAGGCTGCAGGCTATGCAAGGCTCTGAATGATTTCAGAGCTGAAAATCGAATGTGTGCTAGATAAGTCTTTCTGAAATATGGAAACATTTCTACAGGCAGACCCCATATTTTAAATCTAGGTGTCATATATATAACGAACATTGCTGTCACATTATAGAATTACTCTATGTGAGTTCATGTGCTCGTAGGGATACCTTCTAAGACATCAGACTATCCAACTCACCATTATGCATTGCAGCTGAAAGAAACAAATTTCCCAATGTCTTTTCAAACATACTTTACTACTATCAGGTCTACGATCAATCCACACAGGGCTGATGAGAGTAAAGATCTATGGTCATCCATCTGTTGGAAAAGCATATACCCAAAGAGTTCCATTTGCTAGAAGATGCTCACATGGAAGGTAGAAGAAATGGTACAAAGAGCCATTAAAGACTTCCCTGAGGTTACTATGAAATGCTATAAAAAGCCTCCCTAATTGGTGTGGCCTCATCCATAAGGGCTGTCAAGCTTATGAAGCAATGCACACTGCTGAAACACAACATAAGCATGAGCTGCATCAGACCAAAGCCACTAGTGCAACAGTGCAACTGCAGTGGCTACACATGTCTGTCTAATATGTGTAAGAACATTCAAGTGCCCAAATTGGTCTGATCAGTCTTCTTCGGACACAACATATCCAGTCTAATTTTAAACTAATGGTGTTGAGATCTTCAGTGATGATGACAGAACAGATATCAGGTACCGAACCTGGCAATTTTGCACATAAAAGTCTGTTCTCGATTATTCTCACAATATGGATCTGTTAACTGAGATATTTTAAACTGAAGATGACAGTTACTCAACCTGAACTTTGGAAAATGTTTGCTCATATGCAGTACATAACGTTCAGTTCTTGGCTTTACTAAACTGGCAAAAAAAAAATGTACTGGACATGAATAAATGGATTAATTGCTCCAAAAGCACCAATAAATTCAAATTCATTTTAATAATAAGCATGCCTTGAAGCTAAAAAATTGTGCTAAGTGTTTTCTGTTTTCAAAAGTAATATGTAAAACCATAAAGTCATATTGATGTACACTTTTGCAACATCCATTCTAATTATTATGTCTACTGCTGACTAATTTATGACAACTCTTAATTTATTTATTAACTTTTACACAAGACAGATAAAGAAATGGCAGTTATTAAAAGATTTGGCCCAGCAATAGGTTAATAGCAAAAACACAATGAACACAGCATAATTTCAGCATATGAAACCTGGGTTCAAATAGGGAAATGATGTTTGAGATTGGGGGAAGAGAAAAGTTCAATTTTTTTTAGTATAAGCTTTAACATTATTCAGCATTTGAAACTAACATCTTTTAACTGCAAGACTATTCATCTACTACTTTGAACATAAACTTTATCAGGACTGTGATGCTAGATTATGTCATTAAGAAGTTCAGTTTCATTTTTAAGAGAATAATAAATAGATCATTGTACCAAGGCAGATGTTAAAGGAACCCCAAATGAGCTATTTGTTTAGTTGAATGTGTTCAACAATAGCTTTTGTTTAAGAAAGATTTAGACAAAACAAATGATCTTTTTTAAAAGGGCACACTTGAAAACAATTACTTTTCATTCATTCCACAAGAGCATCAGTTGTGAAACCATCTAAGGTAGAGAAAAACCACTATGCTTGACATAGTTTGCATATTAGAATGTATTATTTGCTGATGAGACTAGTGAATTAAATCAAAGAATAAAATGTCAATCATACCATTACAAAAGAGAAGATTGTCATTTTATCACTATTTTAACTTTGTGATTCTTAAGAGACTGGCTATGTTTTTCTTACCAATCATTAATTTTGATCATAAAATTACCAGAGGGCTGACAAATATGTAATCTTAATTCTGGAAGTTCTTTGCAATTAAAGTAAGTGCTGAACACATTGCCTTACTTTAACTTCTCCGAAACACCTTTTCGTTAGACTATTTATTTGCTTGTTTATTTATTTGTATCCTATTTTTATTATTTTTGCAAATACCGTACTCAAGGTGACAAACATATCCAATACACTTTCTCCTCTTTTTCCCCACAACAGCCCTATGAGGTGGGTTGGGCTGAGAGAGAGTCGCTGGCCCCAAATCACCCAGCTGGTTTTCATGGTTAAAGGGGTACTGCAACTCATCAACTTCCACTTTCTATCCCAGTACCTTCGCCACTATACCAAACACATTTATGCTGTGTTACTTCAAAACATATTAATGTAGGTTTTTTTATTCCTTCCAGATTACCCTGTTCAGGGTTTGCTGCCTTTAAATGTATTGGATGCATTTTCAATGAAAAGTCATGTCTCAGATGACTAATGCATAAGAAATGACTTTAAAAAAAAACAAAGTCCACATAAATCTATTAGAAAAGTTTATCAGGGAACTATTCCTGAACTTTAAATGCATAATACTATGTATACCCAATTAATCTTAAACTCTTTTGCAATCAGAGTGAAATTGGTATGTATGAATAGGATTGCATTGTATGCATGCTTACTGTCCCTGAAATGTAGTACTTTTGATTTTCTGTTTGTAAAAATAATCAGTTTTTTTTTAAATACAATTACAATTATTTGGTGCATTCTATCTGTCCTCTATGATAAAGCTTATGTCTTCCAATTAAGTATATTGTTAAAATGTGACAAATGTGAAAAATGCTAAATACAAATACTGTCACAAATTAATAACAACCCCTAGAAACTCAGGAATTGTTTAAAACCAGTCTCATTGTTAATTCATCACATAAATACAACTTATAATTACAAAATTATCCAATGAGTTCAGATAGCAGATGCTATGCTATTGCTGCAGTGGCTAACTGTCGATGATGCTAACTGGGCAGATTAAGGACATTTTCCTTCCCAGCTTGGCTTGGGTGTTTGTGGGTTTCAGTTAGAACCTTTAGAAAATTATCTGAATGCAGTTAGTGTGCAGTTAATGTGATTACCACACAGGAGCTTGCTGACACTACCTCTGGCCAAACATGAGGAGAAAATATCCATCCAAGCGCCTGTTGCATCTGGTAAGAATAGAGTTTGATTCGCTGAAACCCTGCAGCAAAGGCAGCTCTCACCCATCTGGGAGCAGAGGCAATAGGACAAATGCTCCCTCAAAAGGCATGAACATTT
>JAEANM010016980.1:0-13099 GCA_017656035.1 Myanophis thanlyinensis
GGAGGTTACCAGGGCAGAAGTGACTGTGCGAAGGGCACCCCGAAGGGCACCCCGAAGGGCACCCCGAATTCAAGTCCTAACCAAGGACCTAGAGTTATTAGGATAACGTCTGAGTATATAGACAGTTCTGAGTAAGACTTTTTTTTTTTTTTTTGCATAGTCAGGATATTCAAGTCTAATAAATTCAAAATTTCTATGTATCTAGGCAGTCTTTTGGTATTGCTCCAAGAGCTCCTATTACTATTGGTACAACCATTTATTTCTTTCTCCATAGTCAACTCAACTTCAATTTGCAAATCATGATATTCTGCTTTTTTTTTAGCTGTTTCTCTGCAATTCATGAATCACGAATATCATTTTTTTCTTTTCCATAATAGTGATTTCAGGTGTATTATTGGCCAGATATATGTCTGTTTGGATCCAAAAGTCCCACAGGATATTGACTTGTTCATTTTCAAGAACTTTCCCAATTTGTAACAATATTATTATTATTAATATTATTATTACACTACATGTATAATAATATTAATATCAATGCATTATTGTTACTGCTGTTGTTATTATTGTTATTATTGCAAACCAAATACAATGAATACTACCTATACAACAGTAGCATCTTAGATTAAATGTGTTATGACATAAGCTTCACAGGTATAGGACTAATATTTCTAAATATAATGTGTTTATTGTAAATTATTCAGACAGAAATGTTTACTATATGGATATATTGAATCAAGGTTAAAAAGAGTATCAGTTCACATAACAACTGCAAAATACTGCTAGATCTCAAAATTTTACTTGAACTTTTCTTACAAAATATACCAACATTATTTCTATTATTAAACTTGAATAGAGATTGTAAAAACTTATAATAGGAAAAATTGAGAAATCCAACACTACCCAATAATGAGATAATTTTGGATTACCTATATACATAAGGAACATGTTGCTGGAGAGAGGTCCTTGATTCAAGTTAAGGAAGATCACAAGTATAAGCATAAAAAACATTAGAAATTTATTCTACAGTAGAATATTTTGAAAATTGTAAGGTGTTAGATGAGTTTTTATTATTGAAAAAAGTCATGATCTAACAAAGGCACCAATAATATTAATATCAATGTATTATTGTTATTATTGTTATTATTATAATTAAAACTTATTTATTTATTTATCTATTTGCTAATAAAATTTATTTCTAGATTTGGAAACAATAAGAGGAACAATGAGTCCCATACGGACAATATTGGAATCTGATCTAAATCCCTAGCAATTTCTCATTCATTCATTCACTTCTTCTTTTTTCTTTCTTTCAAAATATAGCCGACTTTTCCCACCAATGCTACAATGACCTGGAATTTTCCAAACAGCTTAAAGGCGGCAGGTTTTCCCACCTGAATCCCTATTTGAGAGAGGATGGGAGATTGGAGTGGCAGGTTTTCATTTCAGTGCATTTCAAAGAGATCAGTTCCCGTGCTGAAAGACAAGCCCAAGGCGGTGTTTTATAGAGCAGAAGATATTAGGAGGGACCAATTATCACATAAGTAGTTCTCACGGCTTTGGGTTGGCACCACATGCCAGGTTGCACATTAACTTCTTTCACTTCATTTTGCTCCATTTAGTCAACATTCTCAAGTGGTTGCTTTGTCAATTGTTCCCCTTGCTGATGTTTCAACAACAGATCACTCCTTGATGCCAGCACAGCCTGGCTAATAAGAAATAGACCAGTGGGAAATCTTAGACCAAAAGACAGTTGTTGCAACATGGAATAGTAAGAGGTTGGTGGTGATGGTAGGGAGGTAGAGAGAAAGAGAGAGGAGGAAAGGGCCATTAATTTTTACTGAATCCTTCATTTCTTCTCCCCTCCTGGAATACAATATTATTCTGTTCCACTGGAAGAGTGTTGCATGAGAACAGATGTGCAGTTGGCATGGGTTGTCTCTTCTCTTCCACTATATTTGCAACATCCACTAATGTACACCAAAGGCTAGCTGGAAAAGAAGCATGAGCCACCTGTATGCATAAGAATAATATACTTGGTTCCTAAAGAAATGGATCGAGGAAGAAGCTGCTTGTGGTGTCATTTTTCTGTGTACACCTTGCCAAGTCCTCCCTTTTCCCATTAAACTTCAATATTGGTTGATTGCTTCCATCAACTCAAGAAATGCAACAGCAAGATAAACCATGTGTGCCTCCAACAGAGGTGTGTCCTGGGTTGGACTGCAAAAACCATTTCAAAAATCCTGTCCACCCTAATTTATAATGCAGTGTATGGGATTTTATATATTGGTTTACATTCCATGAATCTGTTTTAAACATTGATCTGGCTTGATCTCTTTGTTCTAGCCCTGCTTATACTTTTGGAAATGTCTCTCCTGGCCTATCATGTCAAATGCTCAAATTATGCAGTCCAGGAACATGCTTGTTACTTTATGGATCTCCCCACAAATGCAAATTCAAATTTTGCAATGCATGGAAGAAAAGGTTCCCTGTTTGTTAATGCTATCACTCAAAATAAAAATAAAACTGCATTTCTTCAGCCCTAGCAATATATCCAGCACCATTCTTACCAACAGCACCTTCAGAGGAAAGGTCTGAGGGTGAAGTCTGATCTACGTGAAAAATGTGTGCAGAATCCATTTCCAGTTTTTGTTGTTTCATTTTTATACACAAAAATCAGAAGCTGTTGTCTCTCCTACTTCTAGAAGAACTAACTCCAATGACTGTGGAGGAATCACAACATATACAGGCCAATATGCAACAATTTTGTGGTCACCAAAATGATGCTGGCAATGTGAACTCTATTCTATATACTTATTTGGATATGATTTTTTATTGAGGTCAATAAATTATGCTGTTTAGAATCCAGTGGGTTAATTTGTTTCAACAAATCCAGCCACAAGGATGATTAAATAAGCGTGTTGGTGTGTTTACAGGGACTAGAAAGTCCATATTCATGGTAACAACATGCTCAAGATTCCCACTGTTTTCTTCAAAATGTGTTTGTTTGTTTGTTTTTAATTTCCCAGTTCAGTCTTCAGCCCTGGAATTTCTTAGTGATTTTCTACCAAAATCCTAAACAGATCTGACCCTGCTTAACTTTTTTCAGAAAAGAAAAAGCCAACTAGCTGTTGCCACTTGGACTTCCAAGTATATTTTCTTTAAATATTGATAGATCATCCCAATCCATATGAAATTCTTCTTTATGTCCCTGCCTTGTCATTTAAATTGTAGCAGAGATGGCTTCTTAAATATTAAATATTTTTCTAGGGATTTGTGGCAGAATAGGCTAATATAGGACATTTTTGATCCAAGTGGCCTAGATATAAATGTTCCTCCCTATTCTGTTTTGTTTGAGTCTGAGCTGTAGGAAATTTTTACCACTCTTTAGGAAGTTTCCCAGGCTTTTAATTCAATATTTATGATTTTTTTGTGCACTCATTGGTTTATGGTTTTTTTTGCCATGCATTATTGGATTCAGTGATTATATACCTTCAAATATATAAAATTTGTCTGACTCTAATGATCAGTTTTAAAATTGTTCTTAACATATTTTTAATCATTTGCTTCTAGGAGATCAGTTTCAACACCAAAAGAATACTCTTCAGAAATTGTATAAGTAAATACATGCATTAATAAATAAATCTTGTGAGATTATTACTATTCATGGCCATAGTGGTTACAATTCCACAATATCTTTTCTGTAATAATTTTATTACATATTACAAATACAAAAAATAAAAGATAAAAACAAATTAAGAAAAAAATTAAAAGTAAAGAGAAGTGTAAACTGGTACAAGAAAGAAAATAAAAAATATGGAAAAAGGGTGTATAAATGTGACTGTCCCTTCAGAAAAGTATAAACAACTTCATTAATACTTTCTGTAACATTTCAATAAAACAAAGATCTCTTCTTCCCATATCTCACCCCTTATCAATAATCCCATTATAGAAATTCATCCTTCAGTCCTAATCAGCAACGTTCTATCAAAAACAATCACATACTATATTTTAACCTTAATCAATCCATTTTGTATTCCAACTTAACACTTTCTCTAAGAAACACTGTAAAGAAAAAAAAGAAATCTGTCATTTATAAACTAATCTTTAATGCTTAGTTGTTCAATCCTGGTCAAAAAGAAATTCCATTAATGGCTAGCAGAAATCACAACATATATATTAACCTTGATAAAATGAGTCCACTTTGAATTCCTTCAGTTTACTTTTCTTGATCTTTATTCCTGTCAAATAATGTCCTACAAGCTGATTTCTCATCAGATTATCTTTTTCTCCTTCCATGAATTATTTCATTAATTTAATGACTTCCTCTTATAAATCTAAGATAAGGACTTTCCAAGTCACACTTCTGATTTGCTATGGTATGACCCCTTTAATTATTTAGGTATCAGCTGGTTTCATCTGCAAATCCATTGTGGCATCTTTTTCCATATCACTCTTCTATTTAAACACATTTTCAGATCCACAGCATCTTTTCCCATATCACTTTTGTAATCTCACATTTTTTAAAAATCCCAATCCACATTCAAATCAGCCTCAATCAATGTTTTATTCAGTAACATCTGTTGTTCTTCTTTATCCTCTGTTATAGTATCAGAGGATCTTATAAGTAATTTCTGAGTACATTGCTCCCAAACAGCCTTAATTTATTCTATAGTCAAATAGTATTACTCTATTGCATTTAATGGGTCTCTTCTCCTTTAATTGTAATCCTTAGTTCTCTCTGGTTCCCTCTAGTCAACCTTCAAAGTTCCTTCTTATCATCTATTTACTTACTTTTCAGCAACACTTTCCCACAGGAATATTTTTTACAATTAATTTCTTTATGTGTTCTTTGTATATTCCTTTATAAAACTTTAAACATCCCACATTTGATATTCTTTCATTTAGCCCCTTAGCTTTCCAAAATCAACTTAGTAGTCCCCTTTTTGCTGTGTTCCAAAAATTAAAGTTACTTATTTTAAAACTTAAACTTACATAGAACTTCTCTCACCCAAGAAGAAAGGAATTATTCCAGTATATTCAAATTTGTCCTTCTGAAGGTTCTTAACATCTAGAAAATCAGTAACAAGCAGCTTCCTAAAGTAAGGATGTGGAGGATGTGATAACACCAGTGTTCAATTTGAAGGTATGGAACCTCCAGTTAAACAAGATGATTTCTCCCCACACCCCTTCCCTGGCTCCCAGCACTCTTGAGCCTGCTGGAGATTGTGATTTTATCATCTATTTGTAGGAAAATTTTGGATGGATCAAAATTCTGGATGATCCTTGCCCTCTCTTTCATCCCAAGAGAAGTTCTGAGGTGCTCGCACCTTCACTAGGTGATCATTTTGCTGCAGTCATTGACTGTTTAAAGCCAATCCTTCTTCAGTCTGCCATTTCTGTCCACCGGTGTCATAGTTCCATAATTTGAAGGAATCAAGAGTCTATTATGGATGACCCCAGCTGGAATCTTCACTTCAAAATGCAAACAGAAGAGAAGCAATGTGGTATAGCAGTTAAGATGATTAACTATATAAATAAAATATATATAAATATGATTAATAATAATAAATAAATAAACTAGAAGAGACCACAGCTATAGTCTTCCTTTAGGTCTAGAAGTTGACGGGGTGGCTTTGGACCATTCATTCTTTCTCAACTCTTGATTGAAAAGTCATAAGACACACTGTATATCTACCATCTGCACCACACCAACAAGCTAAATTGTCATCCATAACTTTCAACGAAAAGTTCTATATGTGTATAATATGTGTATAATGTGTATAACATGTTTGGGGTTTTTTGTTGATACACCTTTTTAATGTTCTGACTGCTTTGTGATTTGTGTTTTTCCCCCCTTTTATGTCTTCTTGGATTTTTATTAAGTTCTGCATTTTTTATTTTAATGTTGTTCTGAATAAAATAAAAAAATGGACTGATTCAGAATGATTGTGTGCACACGCACTGGATATTATTTAGCAATAATAACCTCCACATAGATCTTTTCCTGGGATTAATGACAGTCTGGGGGTCATCATCTCCTCCGAGTTAGTTATAAATCCTTAGGAAACACTTGATGCCTTCATTATTATGTTTAATTAGCACTGAGAATGTGTGTGTATGTGTTGGAAGAGGTGGTTAGATTTCTTTTACCTGCCCCAAAAGCAACAACATACCATCTTTATCTTATTAATTTGCTTTGGGTGGGTGGGTGGACAGGAAGGAAAATCCAGGATTGTAGTCCTAAAAACCTCAGCATAAGGTGAAACCTATTTAAACAGTGTAAATTCCATGTGAAAGCCTTGCTAAAGCCTTGTATCTGCAGCCTATCAGGAAATGCCTTTCTCTAAAAATGTCAAATGTTTTTGTAAACAGGTCAGGGCAAGCAAGAGGTGGTGACTGGGAGTAGGAATAACTTCCCCAGGGTTTTGTACAGAGCATAATAAGCCTTTGGGAGCTCATGAAATAACAAGCACTAGCCCGGCATGAACCAGCTTTCATAAGCAATGGCATAAATAATTGTACATCAGGAATGTTGTTCTATTTTTTTTTCCAGTGTCCTACCAAAAGAATGACACAAAATTATCCCAAACAATAAGTGCTCAATGAAACGTGGGAATGGAACAATTGGTTCAACTAATTCATGCATTTACTGCAGACACTCTTAAACAGGAACTGGCTTTTAATTAGAATGGCTGCCTCAGAAAATGAAAAAGCCGCATTATCCAAAAACTCCAGAAATCCTATAATTCACACAGTGAACTGGACAAATATTCTCCTAAATACTGAACAATACACTTTTCAACTTTGGAGTTAGAGGACTGACTAATAGAGTCATCTCTAGAGAGAAGCTCAATAATTTTCTATTTGTATTTTACTTCATTCTGGTTTTCTTAACTGAAACAAATCTGGAAGCCAGTTCTCTTTTGATTTCCTTCACAGCCATTTTAAAAACCAACGCAGCAGAAAGTGCATCCAATGACTGAGGGGTGCACAAACCCTTCCCAGTCAACAAAGGTAGTTGCCCTCTGAGTCATGTGCTAGGAACAAAAGTCGGACAAAACAAGTAGGACAAAATGAAATAAGAATTATTTTCCCATCTGGGTTCATTTCACTGCATTTCATTCTAATCAAATGATTATCAGTAATATGGGTGTAGCTCATAATTTCCTTTGTTTACATGAGACACAAACATTTGGTCACTGTCACACCCTCAGATATAATTTGTGTATAAACTGTTGTTGTTCTCTGACCCCATCTAGTGGCCGGGGAGAAATACCAATCTGTATTGTTTGAAAACTGACCCAGCCCTTTAAGGGTCATCTACATGTAAACCCTCATTCCCTAAACAAGGGCATCCTGGGAAGCCAGACTCCATTTCCTTTGGCATTTGGAAGGAAACAGAAGCACCAGCAAGAATCCAGCCTAATCCATGGCACATGTTCATCTTGAGGACAAACGTTCACATCCCATATACATAGTATTTCTGCTGAAATTTAGATTTATCTGTATTTGTTAATTGTTATGCTTACCAGCAACTCAACACTGCTTATTATGTATATGTATTTCTTATTATATGTATTTCTATTTTTCCCACTTTCATCCATCCTATTCCTTTAATAAAGCATCCAGCAGCTGGCTGGAGAATTCTGGGAGTTGAAGTCCAAACATCTTAAAGTAGCCAAGGTTGAGAAACACTGTATTAGATGATAGGTGGGTTTAGCTGCATGTCCAGCTGCACACAGAGTAATGTGTAGTGGGGACAGAAAAGTCACAACTTTGGGATGGCTTTGGGAGCTACAACTTGGGCTTTTCAAGCTACCTTAAACTGTACCCTCTGGAGGTGAATGTCTTTGTTGCTATGAAGGATTCCTCTGTTTCAAAGAAAAGAAAGCCATCAAAACCATCTTTAAATGGGAATAAGAAAGCAGCTAAGTGTTCCTCTAGATAAGATGTTTAGTTAATTTTTTAATCTTACAATTAACAAAACTGTTGGATGAAACTCTTCAAATATATGTTTTTCAGCCAGAACTAACTTATTCCAAAAAGTCATTTTGAAAAATAGCACTATCGTTCATTGAAATGCTTATGTCGATATATAGTTTTATGGGGGTTTTTTATTTATCTTGTTTCCTTTTTTTCCTTTTTTAAAATTTGTGTATTTTTTTTGACATTTAATCAATAAAAGAAAGAATAATAATTAGTTATATAAAAGCTATCTCTAGAAAGCCATACCAATATATAGTGCAATAATACTGAGCTTGGAAATGTTTTGAAGATGCAGATTCTTCTTTAGTTTATAAGAGGAACACATCATATTTCATTTAAAATGGCAGTAATTGGTCAACTTTGCAGAATGCTTTTACTCTTTGTAAATCAGGATTTCCTTCCAACCTCATTATTACAATTGTTTTTAACAGGAATGTGTATATATTATGTCTGCATCTACTGATAACATTTCTAGGCAGCTTGCAATAGATTGACAAAGATTTCTAACTTTTTTCGGTTAAACAACAGTAAAAGACAGATGACCTGACCTACACAATCACAGACACTTGCATGTGTGTCTGGAGAGAGAGAGGGAGGGAGAGAGAGAGAGGGTGGGGGGTATGTTGAATGATAACCAATAATGTGTTTTGATTTGGAAAAACAGTGAGCTCAATTGTGAAACTCATAACAAATTCCTGGGCTGAAGAATTTATTTATTTACTATTACTATTATTACTATTACTACTTTTTATTAATTTATACAAAACAAAACAAAAACAATTAAAAACACTCAGTCCCACAGGTGGCATGAAACAATGGAACCATAATCAAATCAAACCAAATTTGAGGACTCACAATCTCCACAAACCCAGGCCGTAGATCCGTACTGAGTCTTAAGTGTTCTGCAGGACCCTAGGAGGGAGGGTGCTGCCCAAAACCTGAAGGGAATACTGTTCTAGAGGTCAGGAGCCATGACATTAAAGTTGTGGGGTTCTCTAGGTATCTCAGATGCTTCAGGGAAGCAGAATGTTTAGAGCGAAGCAGCTTATGGGCCCTGAGACTGAGGGGAGTCATGCTACATGTACAAAGATGCTAGGATGCTTTCTTATCATGGTCTATTTTTCCACTGAAAATAACCAATTTCTCTTCTGTAGGCATCATTGATAACTTTCAAACTCAGCAATTTTTAGCTGTGTGGATTTTAACTGTCTGGGGAATTCTGGGAATTGAAGTCACACATCTTAAAGATGCCGAGTTTGAAAAATATTAATCTTCATCAAGATAATATCAGTCAAGCAACATTAATTATTTTCTTTTCATTTTTTAATTTTTTTATTCAAGAATTAAAATATAAACTCACACAAGAACAATAAGAGCAAAAATAAACTAAACAGGCAAAAAGCAAAAATAAGTGTATTAAAAAAATAAAATATGCATATATTGTTCCCCCTAGTCGAATACTGGTAAATATATTACAACATTATTAGATTCCCTTCCCCTTGCAAAACAGGTCAACAATATATAAACTTCTATAAATCTATTTACCCCAAATCATCTATCTACTGTCGAAAGAAAGCGTTGACAGGTAAGCTTAACAATAGAAATTTATTTCAAAATTCTCTGTTAATAATCCATTACTGTGTTTTATTTGCAGAAAGTCTGCAACGGCTTCAATTTCAACCTTAATAATTACTGCCATTGTCTCTTGTCCATCCAGGATCAATTATCCTTGATTGATTCTTAATAATAAACTGTTTCCTTAAAATTATAATTGAGATCATTCCATATAATTGCATTTCAGTTCCCAGTGTCTTAGATCTCTGTAGTAGCTTTCTCCACAACATTTGTTGTTCAAAAAGCCAAGAATGATTGGGCACACAAGGAATTTATCTTTGGTGCATATGCTCTCAGTGTACATAAAAAGAAAATATACTTTTGTCAAGAATCATAAGATACAACACTTAATGATAGTCCTAGGGTATAAATAAGCAATCAAATCATAGTAGGAAACAATAAACAATATAAATCATAAGAATACATATGAGAAGCATAATAATAATACAGACTTAGTAAATAGTTTGACAGTGTTGAGGGAATTATTTGTTTAACAGAGTGATGGCGTTTGGGAAAATACTGTTTTTGTGTCTAGTTGTTCTGCTGTGCAGTGCTCTATAGCGTTGTTTTGAGGGTAGGAGTTGAAACAATTTATGTCCAGGATGTGGGTAGTCTGTAAATATTTTCACAGCCCACTTTTTGACTGGTGCAGTATACAGGTCCTCAATGAAAGGCAGGTTGGTAGTAATTGTTTTTTCTGCAGTTCTGATTCCTCTCTATAGTCTATGTCTGTCTTGTTGAGTTGCAGAACCAAACCAGACAATTACAGAGGCACAGATGACAGACTCAATAATTCCTCTGTAGAATTGTATCAGCAGCTCCTTGGGCAGTTTGAGCTTTCTAAATTTTCTTAAGCAAGTCCAGTTCATCACGTCATTCTGTCATCTCTAAATTTGTTGGTCTTTTCATAGGTCTTTCAGCTTTCTCCGCCAAATCTGTAATTTTCCAGCAAAATTCCTTCTCCTCCAACTCCAGTCAAGCAACATTTATTATAAGTACTCTGTGTCTGCTCTTTGTACTCATCTCTTATGAATAGATCGGAATTTCTAATATGAAGCAAAACAGATCCATAGAGCTAATGGACCTGCTATCTGCCTATGTTTATGAGAGAACAGAACTCTTAGAACATCACTAAATGATAATTTCTGCCATAAAACAGGCCCAAAATTGTTTCTGGGTAACATATGTCTATTTCACTAAAATGTTAATCATCAAAGAAATAATCTCAGTTTAGCAATAACCAAATAAATTCAATTTTCTACATATCAAATTAGCTTGATGCTCTTTTATTTTCCTAGTCCTCTAATAGCATGTATTTTTAGATGGCATTTAATTCGTTGCTTTATCCATATTTACTGAGATACTGGGACATGAGTCAGGGATGGGCCACATTCTGTTCTGGTATTCTTGTGTACACTGTAGTCCTCTTTGTTTTATCTCATTCTGCGTCAGAGACTTTCCTTGGTCACTGTTTGGAAGAGGATTCTAAACATCTTCATCTATCTTGGGCAAGTCTAAAGGATGTTGAGGGCAAAAGAAGAAGGGGATAGCAGAGAATAAGGTGGCTAGATGGGGTCACTGAAGCAGTCAGCGTGAGCTTAAATGGCCTCCAGGGGATGGCAGAGGACAGGAAGACCTGGAGGAACGTTGTCCATGGGGTTGTGATGACATGACTTTGCAACTAACAACAACACAAATGATGTTAAAAGGAGGGTCTAGTGTTTTGCTGGCTTTTGCAGCAATTTTCTTCATATTTTGAGGTCTGGGTAGTGAATGTCTGGTAAGAAACCTCTTTTAGCTTTCACTTGTGATGGAGGACATCAAGGGGCAGAAGGAAGAGAAAGAGGTTTTAAGGCAACACCAGGAATTTCAGCAACGCAAGTGGCATCGTTTATTTTCTCCCCAAAGAGAAACTGCACCACCTCCTTTCCATAAAACACATCATCAAGGCAAATGTAAAGTTCTTAACGCAAGCCAAGAGAGGGGTTTTTTTTCCTCCCAGAAAATGCAGAGTTTTCAAAACCACTATGATAACAGTTTTGATTTTGTTTCAGGAAACATAAATATTCAGAGATAACCAAGTCACATCAGAATTTATGAAAGCTCATAATCCTCATGTCTCTGATTTATGATGTAACAGAAAGTGGCTTAATGGGTCTGGGGGTAAGGAAAGGGAAAGAAAATGTCTTTGTCCCTCTATTATAACATAGATCAAAACTACATCTGATATTTAAATTTAATCGAAATCTAAAAGGCTGGTCTCTGTTTCTTACACTCCTAGTCTACAACTAAGGCTCATGCAATGAAAGGGTCTTGATTCCTTCAGTGCTAATAAGTGCCAAAGCTACACATCCCATCATAATATGCAGAAGATACTTCCCTGCTATGCATTCTTAGGCCAAAGTAGAAAATAATCTATCTTTTTTTACTTGTCCATAAGCTTGGAGACCTAAGAGTGGGTAGTACATGGCAGATATGGAGAAGTCTAAGACAGTGCAACTGCAAAGCTTAGTACCACACTGGAAACTCCACTTACCATCCTTTAGCACTTATGACATTTATTCTTTAATGACAAGTAGAGGGCAGAGCTACACGTAGGCTGGGCTGCTCCATAACATGGGCAGACATTATGTGAATTCTATAGTGTTGCGGGAGGGGTTCTCCCATTGTTTGCTGCTGCCTTTTATTCACCTGCCAAATGGTGAAGTAGCAAGTCTTCCTTTAGCTCTCTGCCTCCTCCTTGGCACATCCAGTTCATAGGCTGAGTATACACAGGGCCCCAGGATTTTATAGAACACAGTGAACAAAATAATGTTTGATTTGCATCATGTAGAGAGACCAGAGAGCAGAGCTTTTCTTGGCATGCTGGTAAGAGTTTCTTGGGGTAAACCAAGGGTGGTCACTCTGAGGCAGTCAGGGATGCAGGCAGCTGCCAAACCCCTCTTCTGTGCCCCTTAGAATTGTCCCTGTGACCTCAGTTGCTGAAAATCAGCAATGTAAGTTTCCCACCAGTCTGTGGCAGGAAGCAGATTGCATCAGTAGCTTAAGTAGCTTGCCTTAGTCCAACCTCCTCTCTCTTATCAGTCCACCTACTACAGATCCTGATTTCCACAGAAATGTTAAAAGCCTAATGGCTAACTTGCAAAAACGTTGCCCGTCCAATATAAGGATTTTAAAGATCATCCTTACTTATCTAAACTCACAAGTATGCTGATACTCTTCCATTCTTACTGATGTTTTTACCTTTTCACACAATTAACCATGCAGAGACATCACACAGAGACACAGACACAGATACACACACCCTTGCAATGCAATGCATGTATGTACTGTATGTATATAAAATGGACAAAAAAACCCTATTCCTTGAGATAATGTCATTATTCCTGGACTTGTTTTTGTAAATGAGGCAGAAATTAGATTTGTTTTAAATGTTGGGGTTTTTTAACTATGTAAATTGAATTTTAAAGTTAATTTATTTAAACTGGTTTTAAATTAA
>JAEANM010016981.1:0-13098 GCA_017656035.1 Myanophis thanlyinensis
TTTTGCTGGCTGAGGGATTCTGGGAGTTGAAGTCCACAAGTCACAAAATGGCCAAGTTTGCCCACCCCTGGTATAGATATAGACTAGGTGAAACGTGGTTTAATGCCTGTAACTGTGAGAGAGATCTTGGAGTCGTAGTGAGCTATCACTTAAATATGAGCTAAGAGTATGCAGCAGGAGCCAGAAAAGCCAATGTGAAAAGTCTAATGAAAAGAAGGACTAGGGTGACATGACAGCACTGTTCCAATATTTGAAGGGTTCAAACTATTTTCTAAAGCACCGAAAGGCAAGACAAGAAACAATGGTTGGAAACTAATCAGGAAGAGAAGCAAACTAGAACTAAGGAGAAATTTCCTAACGGTGAGAAACAATCAACCTATGGAATATCTTGCTTTCAGTTGTGGGCACTCTGTCACTGGAGGCCTTCAAAAGAGACTGGTATGGTGTAGGGTCTCCTGGTCAAATAGCGGGTTGGAATAGAAGACCTCCAAGGTGCCTCCCAACTCTATTATTCTATGATCTGTTTCTGAAGGTAAATTGCTCCTATCAGTCACAGTTTATTCAGTTTCATTCATAGGATTGCCAGGAGGAGGAAAAAAAAAAAGAAATCTCAAAAATGCATCATTGCAGAACTTGTCATCCCCATAATCTCACTAACAGCACCCTCTGTGTTTTGCGCGTGCTTTCTAAGATGGGCTTTCAGATATTTTCAAGCCGCAGAATCTGTTTGTTTAACAGAAAGAAAGAAAAATAGAGACTGATCAAGACGCAAACTTTTCAGGATAGAAGGATCGGCTGCATCTGTCTGCTTTTTGTGCCCAAAACTCCACTGAGTTCCCATTGAAGTGAAAGCTTCCACAGGGTATCGCTTGGGACCCCCATTCTCAGCAAGCCAGAGTATACACAACATGCTGGACTAGGGAAGATTGTTTCTGATACACCAGCTGAGCTGAATGAGGCTCTTGGGTTAGCAGGTTATATCAGGCTACTAGGTTTCGGCTGAATCGACTTATTTGCTTGGGCACAGCATGCTATGTGGACACAAGAATCCAGGTTTTATTAACTTGGATTTAGGGTATTTTATGTAATGTGAATTGAACCGTGGAATATCAAAGACATACATAAATAAGGATAGGAAGTAGTATAGAATGGAGGCTTCTGAAATAATGGGGCCAATAAGAATCCTACTAAATTTCTTTTTTAAAGATTGGACTCTTTTTCACTTATATCCTTTCCAGCTATCAAGGTTGTGGTCTACTATGATTACTGGTAGACCTCAACTTAAACCGTTTGTTAAGTGACACCCGCCCCACCCCCCACCCACCCCAAAAAAAGTTATAGCAACACTGAAAAAAGTGTCTTATGACCACTTTTCATAAATACAATAATTGCAACAGGCCCACGGCCATATGATCAAAATCCAGATGTTTGGCATTTATGATGGCTACCGTGTCAATCGCCTTTTCAGACCTTCTGACAAGCAAGGTGAATGAGGAAGTCAGATTCACTGAACAATCATGTTCCTGACTTTTACAACTGCAGTGATTCACTTAACAACTGTGGAAAGAAAGGTCATGAAAAGAGGGGCAAAATTCACATGACAAATGTCTGGCTTAGCAATGGAAATTTTGGGCTTGATTGTGGTCGTTAATCCAGGACTACTTGTAGTTCCAGCAGAATTAAAATTGCTTTGATACAGCATTTAACAACACGTACGATCACCTTGGCATGGTTACAGGTGGACTCTGCCTGCTCTATTCAGTGAGGCTTGCTGTCAAAAAGTATTCTGGATTAGGATACCCAAATGATTCCCTGCTTTGTTTTCAATAGTTTCTCAGCTTAGTAGGGTTCCAACTACTT
This sequence comes from Myanophis thanlyinensis, assembly GCA_017656035.1. NCBI lineage: Eukaryota > Metazoa > Chordata > Lepidosauria > Squamata > Homalopsidae > Myanophis > Myanophis thanlyinensis. The sequence goes on from JAEANM010016981.1 coordinate 1,861, forward strand.
TCCCAACGGAGTGAAGTGAACCAATAAAGGAGAAAAAGTTTTCCCCTACCTTCGTCACGTTTCCTCTTCTCACCATTTGATCGAGGAATCCCCAGAATCCCATTAATGGAGTAGGAGCCCACTGGATCATTGGAGGCACTGGAGACAGGAGGGGAAGCTGTACTGGGAACTGGACAAAATGAGAAAGGAAAAGGGCTCAGAAGAGCTGGAGCCAGCAGCTAGGAAGTGACATATACCCCCAACCTCATTTGAAGACCTTGCCAAGAGACCAATTCTAGTTTAGCCAAGGTTCCAAAAATATGTATTTAAGAGTGTCACCAACTGGGTATCACTTTCAAAAACGTCTCTCTGTGCCTTACATTTCCTATCTTAACGTTTCCAAGTCTAACTAGAATTTGGTAATGGGAAACTCCATTACCAAACCTGGGTATCTGATATAGGTGTTGCATCTGGAGCCGAAATCTGGCAGCTGGTAGGGTGATGCCTCCTTCCAGCTGTTATATTTGGCACTGGGGGTGGAGGAGAGAAATATAAAAGGCATCGGGGGCCATTTGAGGCCCAAAATTGTGGGAGAGCATGGGTGAACATGTATTTGCTCTGTATTCCTAATTGGCTTTGCACTGTAGAGCTTCACTGCACTATTATAGTGCATTTATTGTAATGGAGTTCTTTTTTCAAGCAAATCATAGAGTCACGGAATCATACGGCTTGAAGGGCCCTTGAAAGTCTTCTAGCCCAACCCCCTGCCCAAGACATTATTCCATCCTGGACAAACATTGTCCTTCTTGAAAACCTCTAGCAAGAAAAGATTGGGCAGCCCTATGTCTGGGATGGAATGAAGTCTTCTGTTTGGGCAAGGGGATGGACTGTAACAGCTCCAAGGTCTTCATTAGAAATGAAATGCTGTTTAAGTAATCCCAAATTAACCTATCAAATCATCAGAGGCTTTTGCAGAAACCAAATCATATATATCAGAGGTGACTGTTAGATATTTCTCTTTTTTCCCCCTCTCTCTTTTTGCTCTCTCTTTCTCAATTTTTGTTTTGTTTTGAGAACAGCGTAGAAGTTGATCATCCTGATCATCCATTTTCACTCCTTCTCTCAAGCAAGTTTGGTGATGGATATAGAGGTCTTCTTACTAGAGTCTGTCTTGCCCAGAATGGCCCAAAACTAGCTTGAGAACTGCAGTTTGTTCAATCTTGCTTTTTTTAGAAGCTTAATAACTAGTTCAGTGCAGAATGGCAAGCATTTTGGATATATATCTGGTAAGACAATCCACGCCATTGTTTAACAGCTTTGAGTGTCAGGAAATTCCTCTTTGGATCTATTTCTTTACAATATCTACTCCTTAGTTCAGAGCTTACTCTCTGAGAAAATATTCACTCCTTTCTTTATACAGTATATGACCTTTTCTAAGATTTGCAGTTGGCTAACCAATCAATCAGTTAGCATTTGGTCCCTAATGGAAGCACGTCTACATGGAAGAAAGCATGCAAGGACATATGCAAGTGACTAGGAACAGGAATTGAGTTCAAAACACTAAAAATGTATTACATATTACCTATACTCAAGAATCTGATCTACTAACGGTCAAGCGAAATTGGCACGATAAAGGTCCACAAAATTCACAGGGGACTGGACTTGGGTTTTCTTGTGACTGCACAGAAATTCCAAACAGATGACATATTTAACCCCACCACCTATTCATCTCCTTTAGGTACCTCAGGGTTTTCTCTTGAGCCCAGTGCTCTTCCACATCTTCATAAATGACTTAGGTAAGGTGAACAGAAGGGGTACTCATCAAATTTGCAGATACTAAGCTAAGGGGAATTGCTAACACTTTGGAAGATAAATGTCAGGGTTCCACACAACATCAGCATCACAATCTGTCCATTTAGATTCTGATAATAGATCTAAGATTTAGAAGGATGTTGACAAACCTGAGCATTGGGTTCTAGCCAACTAGATGCAGTTCAGTGGTGAGAAAAGTAAGGCCCTACACTTAGCCAGAAAAAAAATATGCACAGGTACAGAATAGACAGTACTTGGCTCAATAATAGTTCCTGTGAGAGGCCTCTAGGTGTCCTGGTAGATCACTACTTGAGTGTCAGCAATGTGCTGTAGCTGCCAAAAGAAGCCAAAATAGTCCTAGACCAGACATGGGCAAACTACGGCCCGCGGGACACACCCGGCCCGTTGGGCTTTTTAATCCGGCCTGCCGAACTAGTTCTGGCGCATACTGGGGAGTTCGCCCTCACTGACAGCAGCGTATCCCTAGCGCCACCGGTGAAGCGGGACAGGCTGCTGACGCCCACGTGTCTTTGCAGGTGTGGGATGCCGAACGCAGCAGCCATGAAGAAGAAGGTAAGAGGGTGGCAGGCGGGTGGGGACGGCTCCGCAGTGGCAATGCTGGCTCTTCTCCTGCCGCCCAGGTGCTGCTGATATTTCCCCATCAGGAAATATCAGGAGAAGATCCGCCGTTGCCACGGCGGAGCCGCCCCCGCCCGCTCGCCCACCCGCCACCCTCTTACCTTCTTCATGGCTGCTGCGTTCGGCATCCCACGCCTGCAAAGACACGTGGGGGAGGGGGGCCTGTGGGAGGGGGAGGGGGAGCCCATCAATGTGGCCCATGAGTCAAAAAGTTTGTCCACCCCTGTCCTAGACTGCATCAATAAATGTCATGGTCAAGTAATCATGGAAAGTGATACTACTGCTTTATACTGCACTGGTGAGGCCACAGGTAGTAAACTGATGCCACAGGTAGTATCGAATTCTGGTCACCCTGAGACAAAAATGATGCAGAGTCCCTAGAAAGCATGCAGAGAAGAGCAACGAAGATGAGAAGGGTATGGAGGCTAAATTGTACAATGAACAGCTAAGGGAACTAAGTATGTTTAGCCAGACAAAGAGAAGGGTTAGGGATGACACAACAACAGTCTTCCAATACTTGAAATTGAAAGGCTGTTACAGGGAAGAGAGGAATCCATTTATTCTCCAGAGCACCTGAGGGTAGGACCAGAAGCAGTGGTGAAATTCAATTTTTTTTACTACCGGTTCTGTGGGCGTGGCCACAGGATTAAACATCCCCAAGCACAGAATTAAACTTCACCAAAGTTACAACGTAGTAAGGGGAGAGGCAGTTTCTGTGAGCAAGGCAATACAGATTAGGCTAGCCTTATTTACAGGATTAACCCTGTAAAGTGAGGGAAAAAAAACAAAAGGAGATTTCTTCTAACAACTGGTTCTCCAAACTGCTTATAATTGTTACCACCAGTTCTCTATAGAACCGGTGCAAACTGGCTGAATTTCACCTCTGACCAGAAGCAATGGGTAGAAATTTGTCAGAGGGAAACTCTGGGACTAAGGAGGAATTTCCTGACGGTGAGAATAATTAATCAATGGAACAGCTAGCCTCCCATCGTGAATGATCCATTGCTGGAGGTTGGACAACCATTTGTCCAGGATGGTATAAGGACATCTTCCTTCGGCAGAGGGTTGAACTAAAAGCCCTCCCAGGTCTCTTCCAGCCCTATGATTCTGTGATACTGGACCTAGTATTCCAAGAACAGCTGGAAGAAGACAGAATCAGGGACAATTATTTCCCACAATTTGGACCATAAGTCTAATGAATATATCACACAGTAGCATTTTCCTTGTGAACACATCAACACTAAGGTACCTAGATCTTTTTTTTTTTTTTTTACATATGCTGTACATACCTTCCTCCTATGACAGGAGGAAGAAACTGTCAGATTTTGAACATAAACCTTATGCAACTTTCTGGAAAAATAAACCCCTGGTCTTTCCTGCTTCAGATAACTTTTAGGCACCAGTTAGTTAATTTCTGAGAAAACAGGTTTAAAACGGGTCGAAGTCGGCTATTATTTTAGCTTTAAATAAACTGAAAGAAAGTGGTCTCTTTTGGGGCGTGTTCCCGCCACCTCAGGGAAGTCAAACTTAATTTCATTGAGGGCCGCATGTTTGACCTTGGGATTTGACCTTGGGGTGGGCGTGGCTAGCTCAATGTCATTCGTGTTGGGGAGTGTTCTGCCAGTGAGAATAGACTCCCGAGCTCTGTTGTCAGCTGCGACAGCCTCCTGCAACTCTCTGCCAGAGAAAATGGAGCTTGGGAGTGCCGCCCGTGGCCCTCGCAAGCTCCATTTTTGGCTGCAATGGCCTCCTGCAACCCACTGCCAGAGAAAACGGAGCTCAGGAGGGCCACAAGCAGCTCTCCTGAGCTCCGTTTTCGCTGGCAGAGGCACTGCAAGTTGAATTCTTCGCTGTTTCTGGGGCAGCCCCATGGGCCAGACCTAAGCACCCTGCAGCCCGGATCTGGCCCCCGTGCCTTGCATTTGACACCCCTGCTCTACACTCTCCCTGAATACCCTGCCCTCCGGGCAATACATTGTAGTAATTTATGCACATTGTGACCTCTTCTATGTCCTACTACACAGTTACTAAGCTCACCAATACTGTAATCATAAAATGGAGCACCACAACCTAGGAAATTAGTGAAATATAAATGCCTAGACAGCAAATAAGAATATATAACTATTGATCAAGATACATGCATAAATCCAATAAGATTATAACTGCCATTTCAATTCCTACAGCAATGACTGTCCAATCCAGATTATAGCAAATGAAATCCCATTAATCCCATGGCAATTGCAATAGAGCAAAATCTAGCAACTTGCTTAGAAGCTTCTGCAGAAAATCTTCCCTAGTATGAATCTCTCGATTCAGTCCAGTCACTGCATCTAGCAAAGAGAGATGCATCCTATTTTGTTTGGCCATTGGTAACAATATTAAAATGCAAGGATCAGCATCTTGGGTAAATCCAGACAGGTCTTGTGCGGATAAGAGTGGTCAGTAGAATAGGATGAGGATGGTTGTTCTGATATATAGAAGGTATGAGGTCCGAAGTAGATCATTGAACCTAGATAATGTAAACACATTTCTGTTTGAGTGGGTAAAGTATTTTAACAAATCTGGTTTGGAATAATGAAGAAAATGTGATAAAAGTTCCATGTTTGTCAGTTAAGTTCTTATTTTGCCTCAAAACTATCTTTCTCCTGTTCCCTTGTTGTTACCTAACAATCTATCCTTAACTTTGTCATCAGATCAACCTTGTTAAAAGACATAAGAAATGATAGGGCTTTAGCAAATGTTTTGAAGCAATTTCATTGTGTTATCAGCAAGAATTTTTCAACTGTTTTCTCTAGCATCAGATTAGCCAATTTCAGTTTAATGTAACAAAATCCTGAGAAATATTACCATTATCTAACTTTAGCTAAATGATTTGGAAGCTTTAACTGGTTTGTCATTTAGTTTATTATCTATAAAGAAGAGAATTTCCCTTCCTGTAAAAGAAAATTAGCAAACAAAGGTAATATTAATCCATAAAATAATTTTTTTTATTAAAAATATGTTTTTTAAAAGTCAAGTTGAGAATTAGAACTATTTATTTCTACAGCAAAATGACAATTGCAGCTGTTTTAAAAATATTAGTGACTATCAATATTGTAAAGAGCTACCGGTATATTTAAATCTTTCATATGATTAAAAAAAGGTGTTGCTTTGCGCACACAGTTTTCAGTTCTTTTGAGATACAAAAGTTGCAAACACCACATGAAAGAGCTTGGGGGAAAATGATGTGCAAAGAATCAATTTTAAAAGTGTTGCAGAGGTGGGAAGAGAATGCAACCCAAAACTGTCAAGAGATAATTTTTAGGCATTTTTTTTAAGGCCAAATGATATACAGGAAATCTTTCAAGTCTTTCAATTTGCTTTACATCAAAGGACTGCCAGGAAAAAAAATTAGCCACATCTATTACAATTTCTTAGATGACCATCTCTAAATTGAGTGATTGACCTGCTGGCTTCTACAGTGGTAACTACACTTCCAATAAATGTGAGATAATTTTTTTCTGTCAGTTTCCAGGTGAAGACCTAATTGCTTAAAAATCTGCTGGGGTTTATATCACTTTCTTGAGCTAATAATTTCATTTCTAGAACCTGTTAAGTTTCTGTTTGCATTGTGCCGCTTCCTTGTCATGCAGGCAACCCAGAAAATGTCTTAAGGAAATAATAGTTGATAGATGTCCTGCAATAACAGATTGTGCTATTCCTGTTAAAATTCTGGCTTTGAAGAATAATATTTTTAACAAATTTGACTTCTACAAAATAATAGAAGGAAAGGAACTAAAGTAGCCCTTTGCTATGAAGAGAGGCTGCAGAATATTTATCTGACCCAGCTATCTGACCAGTATTTCTGGTCTTGAACTGTGTAGACTTGGAGCAAGCCAACAAGATCTTCAGATTCAATATGCTGCTCTGTGCAGGAATCTATATGGAAGCATTACAGAACAAGATCTATTTAGCCTTTACTTCTATATAGTCTTGGCTTTCCTCTCTTGCAGTTATGGAAAGGAACTTTTTTCTTGTGATAGAGCCAAGTTAGTCTATGGAAGCAAAAGAAATCTGGGAACACTTTTTTCAAGCCACATTGTTTAAGAGGCATAAAGAGGCAGAGACAGCAATGGATATGAGGTATCATTCACAAAAGTTTATGCCTCTTAATAAAAATCTGTTAGATTGAGAATGTGCTACCAGAATTTGATTTTTCAGTAACATGAATCCGTCTTAGCCTTTCGAAATCCTTTCAGTATTTAAAGAATGTCATCCGATCATTCATCAATCTTCTCAGAGCTAACTCTTTCTCAATCTCTCTTCTAGAATACTTCCTGTTCATTCGTCTTGTCGATCTGAATTCCGTTTTTCTGTATTTCTTCACAGTGTAATGATACAAAAATCAAATGCAGTGTGAGCCAATACAAAGTCAAGTGGAAAAATAACTTCCTGTGTTTTAGGAAATATAATATTGCTGATATAAAACTGTATTTGCTTTTTTTTTTTTTTTGCATTCATATTGTGCTGTTGAGTCATATTCAGTTTACCTTCTTATTAAGGTAATTAGATATTCAAAAATCCTGAAGCACTGGGGAACTACCAGAAGATTGGAAAAGAGCTGATGTGGTTCCCATCTTCAAAAAAAGTGGGGGACGGGGACCAGACCCAGGAAACTACAGACCAATCAACCTAACATCAATACCCAGGAAGATACTGGAAAAGATAATAAAAAAACAGAACTGCCAACATCTAGAAACAAGTAAAGGAATAACTAGCAGTCAGCATGGGTTTGTTAAAAACAGATCATGCCAAACCAATCTTATTCTATTCTTCAACATAGTGACTAAATTAGTACACAAGCAAAATATTGTGGACATAATATACTTAAACTTCAGCAAGGCATTAGACAAAGTAGACCACAACCTATTTCTCGGTAAGCTAGAAAAAAGTGGGATCAATAGCATCACCGCCAGATGGATTTGTAACTGGCTGACAAACTATACTCAAGGAGTAGTCCTTAATGGAACTACATCTACACGGAAGAAAGGAAGCAGTGGGGTACTACATGGTTCTGTTTTAGGCCCAGTACTCTTCAATATCTTCATAAATTACTTAAATGAGGGAATAGAAGGGGAATTTACCAAATCTGTGGATAACACTAAGCTGGTAAGAATAGCTAATACCCTAGAAGATAGGCTCAAGATCCAGGTGGATTTTGGCAGATTTGAACACTGGACCCTATCTAACAAAATGAAATTCAATGTAGAGAAGAGTAAAGTCTTACATTTAGGCAAGAAAAACAAAAAGTACACATATAGACTGGGTGATACCAAGCTTAATAGCAGTAACTGTGAGAGGGATTTTGGAGTCTTAGTGGCCAACCAGCTAAATATGAGCCAGCAGTGTTCAGCGGCAGCCAAAAAAGCCAATGCAATCCTTACAACAGTCTTCCAATATTTGAAGGGCTGCCACAGAGAGAAAGGGGTCATTTTCCAAAACACTCGAAGGCCAGACAAGGAATAATGGATGGAAACTGATCAAGGAGAAATTCAGCTTAGAAATAAGGAGGAATTTTCTGACAGTGAAAACAATCAACCCATGGAACAGAACTTGCCTTCAGAAAGTTGTGGGAACTTCAGCACTGGAGGCTTTCAAGAAGAGACTGGACTGACATTTGTCAGGAATGGTAGAGTCTCCTGCTTGGGCAGGAGGTTGGACTAGATGACCTACAAGGTCCCTTCCAACTCTGTTAATCTGTTAATATATTATCTCCGACGCACCCTGAAAACCCACTTATTTCAACAAGCCAGCCTGGCCTGATACCAAAGGATTAATTAATTTTAAACTTAAATTTTAATTTTTATATAAACTCGTTTTAAATTTTGGGGTTATTTTTAATTATTTAAATTGAATTTTAAAGCATTGGCCATTGTTTAATTATTTTAATTGTTTCTTAACTTTATTATTGTATTGATGATGTCTGTTTTTATTGGCTGTGAACCGCCCCAGGGGCGGTATATAAATTGAATTAAATAAATAAATAAAATAAATAAATATCCCTTTTTAACCTTTTTGGGGCCATTACTTACTTTTGGGGGCTCATATTTAGTTTGCAGTCTATTCCAAAATCTTTTTGAATATGTGCATGTTAGAGCAACAAGGATGATGAGGGGATTGGAGGCTAAAACATATGAAGAACGATTGCAGGAATTGTCTAGTCTAGTGAAAAGAAGGACCAGGAGTGACATGATAACATCAATATTTGAGGGGCTCCTACAAATGTTGGGGGGGGGGTGTTCGTCAAACTATTTACAAAGCACCAGAAGGCAAGGCAAGAAACAATGATTGGAAACTAACCAAGGAGAGAAGCAACCTAGAACTAAGGAGAAAATTTCTTAATGGTGATCGCAATCAACCAATGGAACAGTTTGCCTTCAGAATTTGTGAGTACACTATCTGGAGGCTTTCAAGAAGAGACTGAAATAGGAACACCTGCTGGAAACAGCATACCAAACCATCCCACGTCTCACGTACAGCCCCGCTGGCTCCGCAGCCCATTTCTTGCGCTCCACCATGCGCTAGCCAGCTGGCTTTTGCCACATGGGAGCGCCGAAACTCAGAAGCACAGCATCCCAGCATGCACGTGTGGCTCCGAGAGCCAAATGTCCATTTTCCGATATGCGCATGCGCGCCAGCCAGCTATTCATGGCATGCGCATGCACGGGGATGCTGCGCTTCTGGGTTTTGGCAGTCCCGTGCAGCGAAAGCCAGCTTGCTAGTGTGCAATAGAGCGCAAGAACTGGCTGTGGAGCTAGCAGAGCTGCGCATGGTTCACGCTTCTGGCACTAAGGATGGCACTTGGTGATGCAAAAGGTTTGCCACCACTGGTATAGTGTCTCCTGCTCAAGCATGGGGTTGGACTAGAGGACCTCCAAGGTCCCTTCCAACTGCGTTATTCTATGTTCTATGTTTTTTACTTTTAATGAGCACATTACTAAGCAATTCATAGATTATCTTTTATTCAAGATGAGATCTCCTTAAACATGGTGCATTTAATGTCACTGATGTCATATATTAATTTCCAGCCCCACTTTACTTTCCCCCATGATTTCTGTTTTTAAAAGATTTTTAAAAATCCAAACGTGTTGAATATGTAATTGTAAAAAACAACAATTTACTTCAGTACAGTACTTCAGTACAGTACTTCTGCTGTCTGCTGGTTCAAATCCCACAGGTTGACTCAGCCTTCCATCCTTCCGAGGTGGGTAAAATGAGGACCCAGATTGTTGGGGGCAATAGGCTCATTCTGTAAACTGCTTAGAGAGAGCTGGAAAGCACTATAAAGCGGTATATAAGTCTAAGTGTTATTGCTATTTCCTTGATGTAATCTGTGTACTAGGAAACTGTGAGTTGGACCTCCTGCACTAAATTGCGAATTTGGTTGCTATGTTCTTCATGCTTCTACAGTATTTTCATTTTCAAATAGTAGCTGTATTGCTGTTCACGTTGGCTCTTCTGCCAAGATAAAACATTTTCTTCTTTCTGGCATTCCCTAAGTTTTATTTATACAAGAATCCCCCGGTTGTGGCATTTTAATGCCATAAAATATGACTTTTGGGGAAAGCATGCACAGATAATCTTTGACTTACAAACCTTCATTTACTGATCATTCAAAATTACAACGGCACTGAAAAAAAAATGACAGGATCATTCTTCATGCTTATGACCAGTGCACCCTGTTGTGGCCCAACAGCGGCCAGCTGAGCTGTTGGTGGAATCTGACAGCGATGAACGCTCTGGGACTGCCCTGGAGGCTGAGGAAGACTCTGGAGGGTGTTTGGAGTCAGAGCAGGGACTAGAGAGGCCTGTTGGCCACTAGGTGGCATCTGAGTCAGGGAGCAGTGAGGAAGAACAGAGGGAGGTTGTCCCTGACGTGCATATGCGTAAGGCTGCGAGGAGGAGAGAGCAGCTTCGGAAGCAGAGAAGAAAATAAGGGGTTAATGATTGGTCCCTCCCAGAGAGCTTATAGGAGGAGTGAAGGGAGGGGAATTTTGCAGGAAACAACAGTTTTACTACGTCAGCCGTGTGGAAAGGTTGTTCGAAGAATCCATGTGTTTCTATCAAGCCTTGTTTTAAGAGAGATAGCATTCTGGGCTCTCAGCCAGGGGGTTGCTTATCTCCCCATTAGTTGTAGCATACAGCCAGGTATGCTTTCATGTGTTTTGAGACCTGAAACAGAACACACCTGCCCCATGATCAAGTGATCCAAATTCTGGCACTTGACATATATTTATGACGGTTGCACCATTTCGGATCATGTAATCATAATTTGTAAATCTTCTCAACCATCTTCCAATAAGCAAAGTCAGTGGAGAAAATCTAGATTCGCTTAATGACCGCATTATTCACTTAACACTGCAGTGACTTGTTTAAGAACCGTGGCAAACAAAAATGGTAAAATGGGGCCAAACTCACTTAACAACTGTCTTGCTTAGCAATGGAAATTTGGGGGTCAGTTATGATCATGTCATTATGGTCATATACCTATATAGTCAAAACAAAGCCCAATGGGAAGCAGCATGTACTATACACATGGATCGAAATCAAATATGTTTTCCTGTTCCAGATCTTTTTAACAAATTAGATATGTTGTAAATTAATGGAAATCTGGTAGAAATCCAATTATCATACTGAATCTAGTCCTCTGCTAACATCTGTCTAATATTAGTATCTAGAATTCAGGGGTCTCCAAACTTGGCAATTTTGTGACTTGTGGACTTCAACTCCCAGAATCCCTCAGCCAGCAGTCCACAAGTCACAAAATTG
>JAEANM010016982.1:0-13098 GCA_017656035.1 Myanophis thanlyinensis
GCAGTTTCTGTGAGCAAGGCAATAAAGATTAGGCTAGAAACAACTGCATTATTTACAGGATTAACCCTGTAAAGTTATCTTTACAGGATTAACCCTGCAAAGTGGGAAAAAAACAAAAGGAGATTTCTTCTAATAACCGGTGCGAACCGGCTGAATTTCACCTCTGACTCATAGATGGAAAAAATGGAAACAACACAGGATTCTACTGGTTTTTAAATATATATTTAATAAGATACAAAATTCAAAGAATGATATGGAGTGATCACATGAATATTGCAGCAAATTAAAAACATCAAAACCTTATTAAAAATAGCTAGGTTCTTTTAAAAAAATGTTGGTCACAGAAATGTTGAATAAAGTTCTGGAAGCATTTTTTATGGAATAAATGTCAAATGATGCTTAGTTAAACTGTGTAAACTTTGAAAGAGCTATATGCTTAATCGCATGCAAACATTTAGGCACCCCTAGTCAAACTGTATATTTTAAGCAATCCTTCAGTGATGAGAAACTTAAACTTCCTCTACACCAGTAGTGTCAAACTGAAGGCACACAGGCTGGATCCGGCACACAGGATGCTTAGAACTGGCCCACAGGGCCATCCAGGAAACAAGAAAGGACTGGTCTGTGGTGCCTCTGCCAGACAAAACAGAGCTTGGGAAGACCACACACAGCCCCTTGGGCTCTGTTTTTGTTGGCAGAAGGCTGCAGGGGGCTATCTTGTCTGAAAATAGGGCCTGGGGGGACTGCATGTGGCCCTTCCAGGCCCCATTTTCACTGTCAGAGGGCTAGCAAATCAAACTAAAAACAAAACAAAAGGAGAAGTATTTCCCATTTTGCATTTGAGCATGCAAGGGCCAGAAAAGGAGAAAGTGAAAGAGGAAATACAAAGAAAAAAAAAGGAAAGATGGGAAGGAAGAAGAAAGGAGAATGAAGAGGGAAGGAAATAGGAGGGAGGGAGGGAGGACGAAAGGAAGGAAGGAGATTATAATGAGAGTGCGGATGGTCTGAGGGAAGTCCTACCTTAGCACTTGGCCACCACAGGTTCCCCTGATATGAGTGATGTCAAGCTGGCCACCCCCCTGACACCCCCGTGGTCAAACACAACCCTGATGCAGCCCTCAATGAAATTGAATTTGACATTCCTGCTCTATATGGTACAAAGTTACACATGGTATATTTCTGAAAATTGGAGCATACTTACAGGCATTTATTTACAGATTCCATTAAAAAAAGCAAGTAAGGCACATGCAGAAATTTGGACACCTTTCCAGTTATTCCAGCACTGTTTTAATAATACTTTACTAGCATTTAGTAAGTTACTAATAAGGACTTTTGATTACTAATTAAAAATGATTCACTTATGAAGTCTACAGTTAGCTAGGCAAAGACAGTTCTATGGATGAACAAATACTTTAACCTTTCTAATATTTTTGGTTGTGATTGTTGTTTCTATTTGTAACAATCATGGGGATTCTCAGAGCAGCTGTCTGGGCAGTTGAAAATGCAGGTATTTCATTCTTACAAAGCAGGGGAAGGCTGTAGAATTTATTCTAAATGCTTCAGGCTAGCAATTTCAACTGTGAGAAACATTGTTAAGAAATGGAAGTGACATGGAACTGTTGAAGGAAAGGCAGGATCTGCTGAACCAAGAAAAATCTGATAGAACTGCTTTGAAACTGGTCGGAACAGTAAAAGGGAACCCAATGACAATGGCAAATATGTTGAAATTCTAGCTAATTCTAAATTAGTTGTCTGCAACTTAATAGTGGAATGTTGTTTAAGCAATTATATAAATGGGAGACAAATATATCTAAAGAAGACAATGAATATTATTAACAGAAGCTGAAAAAGATGGGATAGATCAATACCAAATCCAATCACACCTCCAAATCAACCTAAGTATTTATACGAACGTAAACTAAAGGTTCTGTAATGGATTTCATAATTCCCAGATTTGAAAATTATTGAAAACTATGGGAAGATATCAAATACGCGTTACACAGGAGGAAATTTAAGAATATTTCTGAGCTAGGATAGTTCTTCTAGGAAGAATGAAAAAATAGTCCAAATTCAAGAATAGAAGGATATTTAGCCAGCTACAAGAAACTTTTGGAAGCTGTTATTTCTATCAAAAGAGGCAGTACAAAGTCCTTATTGAAAGGTTATTTAAACTTTGGCACCTGCCATATGTACTATGTTCTTATCTTCAATCTATAAATAACTGCATCAAATAATAAGCATTTACATTGTAAAAATAAAGTATGTGCTTAACTTTGTACCATGTAGAGGCTATGTCAACTTCTGTTATTTAATTTCTCACTAAAATATAAAATGCTGAAACTTTTGCATGTAACCGTAAATATATCTGTAGTTAAAACCAGTATATGGATCCCTTTGGAAGTTCATGTTTGAAATTATAGATTAATTTTACAATAAGATCTTTTAATTTTAAGAACACAAACACACAAATATAATTTGTAACTATATTCATTTCCACAAGCTCATGCATATAGTGCTGCTGATCCACTGATTATGACAGGGAGTCATAAATGTGCAAGGTCAAAATTAGAGTTAGCATATTCCTATCTCTAATTCAGCATGATTCTTAGTTTTATATGTCCAATGACTAAATTGGAAACTTCTCTTCAAAAATCTGTTGCTAAAAGAAGCTGAAGGATGACCTTACTTTGAAGCCAAGAAAGCTGTGAAGGACAGGAAAAGGTATTTTTAAAGTGCTTCATTCTTCTCACAGCAGAGCATGGTAATTGTTTACCATTCATTGTGAGATATATATATATATTTTGGCAATCGCAGAGTTTTAAAAGTGAGAATTCAAGAGGAAGAACATTGCATAATACTCAAGAGTATTTCATCCTATTGATCTCTTCATTCTCTGTGGAACTACTTTTCTGGTGATGACATTGAGGGTTTCATGCACTTTAGATTGCTACTGTTTAAAGACGACTTGTGAAAATGCTTAGACAGTGCTGGAGAAAGAACTCGAAAAGAAGAATGGCATCAGATGGAATTGGTATTGTCATAAGACATTTTGGTGTTGTGGGAACTGGAAAAAAAAAGTAAAATCCAATTCTCACTCGTTGACTGGCAATAGTAGAAGTGATGAATTTCCACATGCTAGTGATAGAATGGGTAAAGAGATAAAATGGTTCTTGCTGTTTCTCTCTGTCTTCTTTTTTAACCTATATATAACTATAACCAAGAAAATGGCTGCCTGAAAAATGGCAGAGGTTTAAGATATCCAAAGTATGGATATTAAAGGTTCCCAAAACTAGCCAATATTTCAGTTTCATTTTTCTTTTAAATGGTGGGTTAAACTTTAACTCTCCAAACCCTTCCCCCCATTCTTACTGAACAAAAAATTGGAAATTCTGATGAATCACTGGACCCATGGCAAAGCAGGTAAAAGATTTAGAGTTCACAGCTGAAACATATTGACCAATATTTCCACAGGAAAGGTATGCCTATGTCAAAATTGAACAACCCTCTCTCAACAGAGGATCAGGGATATGATATAATTTATCTCAAATTTAGAACACAGTCCTTTCAGCAGTTCCAAGAAGGCTGCACACCCATTTGCACTACTCAGGTGACCCTGAGGTGGGACACAGATAAACCTCCAAGTGGCCTCATAACTCTCTAAAATAATGCAAATGATCAGCTGTCTGCAAGGAATATAAGTCCTTTTCCACTATCCAGTCAGAGCCGAAGAAGCTTCTTGAATGAGAAGCAAAATGTCTGCAAAGAAAAACAAAAAAGTCAAGTTTCCTCTTGCAAAAATATCTTTAGGACAACCATGAACTGGATGACTGAGAATCTCCATAGGCATACAGGAAACAGAGAGCTACAGCTACATGTTAATCCAATCTGAGCAAAGTTATGTCCCTCTAGTGATCTATAGTGACATCTGCTACGCTTGAGTACAAAATCTAGTACAGCTACCAATAAATAGCTCTCTTGACACAATTAATTGCAAAACTGATTGTGTATTAATATATACAAATTACAAAGTTAAGCACAATGTCAAAAAAATAAGAAATGCCATCAAGAATTTATTATCCTTCCTTTTGTATTTAATTAGAAATATTGGAAAGAAGGATTGTACTGTTTTTGAATGCCCTTCGAAAAGAATAGGAATAGGAGACTATATTACCTAAAAAAACAATTAAAACTTCATTTTATGCATTTACATCTCTATGTATCTATAGTTATATTACCCTTTGTTTTTCAATAGATGTTGCAGGTGGGAATTTGGCATGAGTATTTTACACAAATACAGGAAGTGGGCAGGTTCACAAATTATGTGCCAATAAATGTACATATATACTAATTTGTACACAGGAAAAGAGCAGCAAAGGAATGGTATATGTATGTGTATATGTGTATATGTACTGTATGTATAATATGGTCACTTGAATAACAGAATATGACTCCAAATGAGAATCACAATATCTCACAAAAATCCAGAAAAAATGAGTCAACTACAGAACAAACCACACAGAGCGCACCAACATAGCCAGGTTTTTAAACCCTTCCAGGATGGTCATCTTAAACTTTGGGTAGATCTTTAAGATGCTGTACATCATATAGTTTTATATGGTGGAAACCATTTGCTATGTCATGAGAAGGAACCAATGAAACAGCTTGCCTTAAGAAATTGTGGAAGCTTCATTACTAGAGGTTTTCAAAGGGAGACTGTATGCCATTTGTCGGGGATGGTGTAGGATCTCTGGCTTGGGGGGGGAGGTTGGACTAGATGACCTATAAGGTCCCTTCCAACTTTGTTAATCTGTTAAATGTCATCAACTTGGAATAACATGTCAAGAAAAAATAAGCGTATCAAAATTCTGAACCAGAATTTCCCTCTTTGCCTTCTTGTCCTGAAGGAGAAAGAGAGGTTGGGGATTAGAGAGAAGGTGAAGGAGAGAAAGAAAAATGAAAATATTATTTATTATACAGAAAACTGAGAGTCATGTAGATTTAGGAATGGATAAATCACACTAATTTGTATTATCTGTTTGTATCTATTTTGCATGTGCTCATTTATAAAAACATTCCTTCCTTTGAATGTTTGAACAATTAAATGAAATCTGTTCTTAAATAATTAGCCACTAAGTAACATTATTGTTATTATTCTGAAATAATGCATTCTCATTTGCATTTTGATAGAGTTTTGAAGCTGAGAATTGCATCACAAAATCTGGGAAAGTATCTAATATGAAGAATAAATATATTTTATTCTGTGCATTATTTGAGGAAAATCAAATCAAGTCAACTGGTTTGCTTAAAAAGTGAACTGGATGAAATCCTTAAGAATGTCTGTGAGAAGTGCTTTAAGCATTTATCTAGTTCATAAATATTAGATATAATATTATTCACTGTAGTTGTCTATGCTTTGAGTACACATTAATCAATATAAAGTAAGCAACAGCAACTGGAAACGTAGTTGCATATTCCAGTTTTCAAATAAAAGAAAGATGTTCAGAAGAAATTAAATTCCAAAATTTGACAGATACAGGATTTTTCAATAACAAACGTACAATGTGTTGCTGGACTTCTTTGATGAAGAGTATCAAATGGAATATGAGTTACAGAATGACAAGGACTGTGCTTAGTTGCCCTGAAGAAAAGAAAACTTCTGGAAACATTATGTTGTTTGTATTGAAATATACAGTTATGTTGTTTATTTTGAAATAGAAACAGCCAAATCTTAAGGTATATGTTTTCCCCCCACACTAATTGACAGCAAAGTAATTATAGGTTTGAAAAATGAGATGGCAAGATGATATCAGGAATAAGCAGAATGCTATCATTCAGGTCACTTTAAATTTACTTAAATCATTTTATACCCCATATTTCAGTCTGAAGGATATCCATAGCAGTTTAGGTTAAAAAAAAGAAAGGGAGTATTTTTAGGCTTATACTTTACTAAAGAAGCAGAAGCAAAAGAGACAAGGAAGAGAAAAGGACAAAAAAAAAATCACATACTCCTTTTTAATGTCTTATGGATTCTTTGATGTCCAGTTGTAAGGGAAATAGGTCATACTAGATCACACCATCATCCCCCTGTGAAGAAATATAGATCTGGTCTTGGCAATGCAAAAGGACAGGCTGAACTGTTTAAGGGGACATATTAAAAAAGGTCACTCTGTCTTGAGAAAGAACAAAGTACACAAAAGTCAAAATAATCCTTGATTTTGTTTGGGATAAGTCAGGTATATTGTTGGGTATAAGTCAGGGCAGAGAGAAAACCTGACCAGCTTCAAGATTCTTCTACCCGACAACAATCAAGGTCATTCCTAGAATTCTTGCCATGCTTGTTTCTTGACCTGCTTTACCTTGAACGGCTGCCAACAATGTTGAAAGAAGAAAGCAGAGATCGATAACAAATATGCTATCTCATTAGGTACAAGGGGTATTTACTTACTGGGATCTTCGAGCAGAGGGAGCAGGTTGATTCAGTATTTGTTTTGCCATATGCAACTATATCTGGCATTACTACTGTATTTATGGAGAAATGTGTGGCGAAACTGAATGGGGGTGGGGGGGCGCGTGGAATGACATTACACACATTCTCAAGCTTTTTTTTTTAATGGATGAAATAAATCACCCAGTAAATTATGCCTGATTTGCATGAAATACTATATGCACCTAGTTCTCTGCATGAACTCGTGGAAAGATATTGTTTTAATTCCGTGGTCCTTTATAGTTGATATTTGTATTAAATTCTCTCATACTATAATTCTTCCTGTTTTTCTATTACATTCAAGGAACCCTCCTGGGTATAATTTAACATCTGCACATTACTACTACTGGGAATGAAAGATGAGAATGGTATTGCCTGGACTGGGAGAGAGGAATGAACGGAAGTGTTTTTTCCACTGGGGATGCAACTGCGGTCTTTTTTTTTTTTTTTTTTTTTTTTTTTTGAGACCAGACAAATCCACGACAGGAAAAAAAAAGAGGCCCTTTTCATTTAATATACTTTGTATGCGGCAAGTTCCAAATTCAATCACTGAATCTCCAGTTAAAACAAGAAGCAGGTGCAGAAGGATTGGAAAGAACCTGGAAAAGTGCCATTATTCAGAAGACATGGCCCTGGGCTATGTACACTAATGCTCTGATCTGGAATAATGTAGCTAAGATCCTTTCTATGGTTTAAAGAATATAGGAATCTACGTTTCGCTGTGCAAAATCCTTGGGATTGTAAGTCTTTTTAAAACAGAACACTATTTTTATCCCACAGCCAAGCATAGGAAGTTCTTAATCTATAAAGAAAAATTAACTCAGAGAATGGATTTAATCCTGTCCACCCCTTCCCCCCACTTTTAAAAATTTGTTAAGGAGATATGTGTAATATTTCCATTCCAAAATCTATTGGTAGCAACTTTGAGGCTTTGATTCCTGTGGCATTTCACTGTGGCATGAATGTGAAGATCAGACAGGCTGTTGAAAGCGGTTGCTTTTCATTAAAAATTCACAAAAATCTGTGTCTGAAAAAAAGTGCCCTTTTAGAACATAGAATCAACGGGTGGAAGAGACCTTGGAGGTCTTCTAGTCCAGCCCGCTGCTCAAAGCAGAGGTCTTTCACCAGTGGTGGAATTCAAATTTAATTACTACCGGTTCTGTGGGCGTGGCTTGGTGGGCATGGCTGGGGGGAGTTTCTGTAAGCAGGGCAATAAAGATTAGGCTAGAAACAACACCAGAATGTTTTTTTCCCTGCCTTCCTTACAGGATTAACCCTGTAAAGCGAAAAAAACAAAAGAGGATTTCTTCTAACAACCAGTTCTCCAAACTGCTTAGAAAATTTACTACCAGTTCTAGCGAACTTGCTAAAACCTGCTGAATTTCACATCTGCCATTTTTCACCATCCCATTTTTCAGTCTATTTTTTGAAAACTCCAGTGATGGAGCACCCACATTTTCTTTTCTTTTTTAAAAAGCTTACTTTAGGGAATTTGTATTTTGTTAATATCAGAACATATATCACAACATAATTCACTTATTTTTAAAAATGATGGATTAGAAAATACTTAAGCAGACAGGATTTTTTTAAATTAATTTGCACAATGCAATTCTTAATTAATTGGTTTGGTTGAGGGGTCAGAAATTTTGTAATGAACTAGACACCCCTAAGTAATGTAGAACTGTTTTTTTTAAATTATTTCTAAAAGAATATGGAAGTTGATTTTTAAAATGCGTATAATGATGGAAAGAAATTCTCCCTTATCCCTCAACTGGAAAGTAATACTGTATTATTCTAACATAATATACTGTATCTAAAAACTGACTTTCTTACCTATTTCAGAATTAAGTTTCTTGACAAGACAAATATTAACCAAATAAAATAATTGGAAGTCAACCCTAATTTTCATATATTAGATCTTATAATATATTATAAATATAATTAGAATTATATTTCTATTTATTCATAAATCCTACTGAATTTAGCTAATAACTACATTATTAACACTACTGCAGAGACAATTATTCTTAAAGAAGAAAATATAAATTAATATTATTTTATTTTTATAAGTTTTAATATACATTAAACTATTTTATACATTGCATAAAACTCATGATACCTACATGAGTAGGTATGGAAGAAATGGTGAAAATGTGGTGCTGGTGACAGTGTGTGTAACAGTTTTGCTGCTAATTTCCACATATGTTTGATCTTCTGTGATGGTCACAGAGTGAGAATGAAATGCAAAAGGAGTGTACAAAAAAAACCTTACAAACATATAGTTGACTAAGAAATACGATCAGGCAAAATTCTTAATTCCAGGCAAACTGGTAAGTGTATCTAACAGTTTTGAAAAGAAATATATAATGAAAAGGGATATAAAAAGCAAAATGAATGGCACAGGCTTTCAAAATGGAGTTCCAAGAAGCAACAATGGATGTAAGGCATTAACATGTGTTGTTTTTCTACTCAATTAAAAGTCAGATACTCCATTAAAAAGTCAGATATTGTCCAAAAATAATGTATATTTTGAGAGCTGTAGTTTTCCCAAAGTCTATAAGATGGTTTAATTAGGAAAACATATATATTATGGATAGATGCATACTTATAAATTTATATTGAGGAAAGCTGTTTACATTGTGAAGAATTATGAATGACACTGAATGTGCTTTTTTTCCAGTAAGATTTAAAAACAAAACAAAAACATTGATGGAATAGACTAATACATAAAAGCATATGTCAGTGATACAGATCAGATCCAGCCTGAGCTGCATATGGCTGCTTACAAACCATTGCCAATATCAAAATATATTTAGCAGTAGCCATTTTACTAGGGATTTGTCCCTGGGATTAGATTTATATGCAGTTCCCAGTGGTCTCTGCAAGGGATAGTGGTGGTATGGTAAGTAAGGCAAGAAGGCAGGAATGATATCACAGTTTAAACCCCCACCATTGTCTATGTGTATAGGACACTGAGACCTACACCAAGGGGGGCTGGTTTTGCATCTTAATGCTGTTTTCTCCAAATTCTTTCACTTCAGTTTATGCAGTCTTTATGTTGGCCTAGAGGTTTTATATAGTGAATAGTTTCTGGAGGGGGGAAAATCTACTTTTCTCTCTCTTCTTAGATCATCTGACTCAGTATTTATGTTTCTATTTTTTTCTGAAGTAAAAATCAGTTTGAATGCAATTTTAATATAACATATCATCTCTAAAACTGCAATGATTCCTTTCTTAAATTCACCAGCTTCTAACAGTGGATGAACTTTTCCATGTGAAAGAAAAAGTGACATTTAAGATGATGGCACCTATCTATGATAATTGGTATAGTTCTTTCTTTAAAAACATTTTGCATACTCGTGCAGAAAAGGAGAAAAGCCAAACTTCAGCGTCATAGTAGCCTTAAGAGTTTCTTGCAGCAGCTTAATTTCCTATGAACAGTCTTTACACTAACAAAAGTGTCATCTCTTTACTGTTGAATTAATACAACACTGTTCTATTAGAGTCCATTGGAATTGGGTGTCTTATACATATAAATAAATGAATGAATGAATTCATGAATGATAAGTAAATATTACAAACATTGAATGTGGAATATCATTTGGATGAATAAAGTCTGAAGATACAGAGGAAATCATTTGAATTCTGAATGATGTTTTGAATTCTACTTACCAGGTTTGGTTAATTGTATGTTTTGGGGAAGGCTCGCTTCTTTGTCTGGATCATACCTTAATTTTGGCATCCCACTGTGCATTTAGGCCCCAAAAGCATTCATAAGAAAAGGGCTGGTTTGGTATGGGAGAAATGGCAAGTATAGAAAGTAGGATAGAGTGTCATGGCACATATTCAACCTCCATTGTCAGGACAAGAAGTAAAATCTTCTTTAACTTTGCAACCTTTGGAATGATGCAGGCAGACACCCCCAACTCCTTGAACGATAAATATGAAGAAAAGGTACAATATAATCAGACTCACCAGATTTTGTTAATCCCACTAGGTAGAACAGTTCAAAAAATCAACTACACTAAAACTGAAACAATTTTTACTGGCTATAGTAATACCATTTGTGGGTTTAAGATTATATTAGGGGCTACAGATGGACATTTCACCGAATTAGATGAATTGAAGTGTTGAATCAGGCCCAGAGGTTAGTAGCCATAGAAACATCCAGTTTGGAAGATTGGCATATTCAAATGTTGGCCTCTAACATGTTGGGCATGTTCACAGAATCCAATTCACACCTCTAAATACAGTAAAAGGGGCCTTATTTTCATTCACTAAAAGGAACAGATCCAGTCAATAGCTTTATCTAGCTAGAGCTGAGCATCAGTAGTTCCAACTTTCTACTTACTTATGCAAAATTCTTCCTTGGAAAGATTTGCAGCATGGTGGTATCTGGAATAGGCTATGCAGTGCTTTAAACTGGATTCCAGAAAGGAACTTCAGAGTTTGCAGAAGCATGAATTTGTCCTTTAAAGAAGCTACAGGATGACAGATAATGGGACAGCTACTTTAAGGAACAACCAATAGATGCTAGATTCCTATTCCTGCATTCTATGAAGTATTTTTTTTTGCAAGTGAAACCAAAGCTCTAATTGGAACTCCCCTAATATTCCACAGCTGTAACAAGACAACTGTGCAATAAAATAGCTACATTGCAAGCACCCTTAATCCAAGATTTGTGGTTCCAAGCGATTTAAACTGAATTCCGTTGTATGTTCCCTATTTCTCCTATAACATTGTTTCTTGTGATTAAGGTGTGGTACCATTGGAAGTGAAAGTTCAGCCAGAAGTAAATATTGTGAAAGAATTTTAAAAAGTGTATGAAAGCAGCAGGAGTGAATTTCACCTCAGTATTTGTATTGAAAGTAATAATCTGATGAAATTCAGATGATACAATAACCTCTGCAGGAGAAAAAGCAATTGTCAGATGAAAGTACACATAAATGTCCAATATAGCTTCTGTTCTCATAAATATTGTGAATCCATGTTAGCAAGTCACTTTACACACTATTCTTAGGGGAGTTTTAATCAGCACATGTTGTGCAGTGGTCCATATAGAATGCATTTAGCCTGGGGATAGTTCAGATGATTAAGACTTTTCTGCCGCTATGCTCTCCCAGACAGCAGTACAGGGAAAGAGGGGAAGATACAATCATCTAAAGATATGAAAGCAATTAAACCAGAATTATGCTGGATTTGAGAGACAATGAGTATATATTCCTAAGTAAATTAATTTTACTTAGAAAATATCACTAACTACAATGGAAACTTCTTCCCACAATAGGGGCTGCTTTGGATTTTAGAAGAAGGATGCAATATCATAATTCTTTCCCAAAATACAATGGATAGAGGCCAACATTTGAATATGCCAATCTTGATGTGGTCATATGTTGCTAATAGATGATAATAGAGGGATTAGTGGTATAGCTGGTGCTTTCACTATCTTAAAACATGTAGGCCAGAGGAAAGTTTCTTCTGTGACAGTCCCATTACAATGGAAAAATCTACCCCTTAAGTCCTGTCTTTTCAAAGCTTAGGGGCTATGGTTATTCTGTTGGGAATTATCACATGCTATTGTCTTTATGAAGTTACAAAGATTTTAAATGGGTGATTTTTATGTGTTCTATAATATTTTGTTTTCAAACTGCTTGGAGTTTGTGGAATTGGGTAGGATATATATATTTTAATTTCTATTTCGGCCAATGATTTAATCTATTTTAATTGTATTTTAACTTTTGTTTATCCTGTTTTTAGATGTACAGTACACCGCCCCTCAGGAGAGGGGCGATATAGAAATCCTGTTATTAAATTATTATTGAATTAAATTATTAAAATTAAATATAAATCCTGTGTGGGGTGGGGTGGAGGGTGAGGTGTGGTGTGTGCGTGTGTATTCAAATCTTGGAGCAAATGTTGTTCCACAGGACAGGTACTGCATAAGAAAAGGCACTTTTCCTAGGCTTCCATCAGAGAGCAATGTTTTGTAGAGGGGACCTGAAGCTCTGCTACGTATCATGGGATTGGCACAGGTAAGTCAAGATAGGTGGTCCTGCAAATAACCCGACCCTGAGCCATAAAGGGGTTTCTGGACTCTAACCAGCATCTTGAATTACACCTGAAAATGTATAGGGAATCAGATTGCAAGGCACCGGTGCTACATGGGTAACCCAAGATATGTCCCAAACTATTTTGATTGTTGCATTGTGGCTAAGTCTATTGCTCAGATGCTTTTTAGTATTATTTTATTATCGATTGCTTTTTACAGTAACCCCAAGCGGGAAGTGATAGAGCAGGGGTCGGGAACCTATGGCTCGTGAGCCAGGTGTGGCTCTTTTGAGAATTTCATCTGGCTCGCAGAAAAAATAAGTCTCGTTACCAGAAGCCCTTGTGGGCAAGTGACATTGCGGTCGCCATTTTGAAAATGGGCAGAGTGGTAGCCGCCATTTTGGATGACACATGAGGAAGCTGCAAACGCTGTCTCTGGCCCCAGCGACTATTTCAGACAATCTGGGGACCGTGTACGGGAGACAGCACCTGTCAGGGTTCCACACCACATCCTCAACGCAATTAAAATCCCAGAGAACGAAAGTCCAAAGAATGAAATTTTATTG
>JAEANM010016983.1:0-13097 GCA_017656035.1 Myanophis thanlyinensis
GAGAGAGAGAGAGAGAGAAAAGAAAAAAAAAGGCTACTTCTCTAAACCCTTTTCCAGAATACAACCTGGCCAAGGCTAATTTCCCCAGTATTATGCAAACCAGGCAATTTAAAGGAGGGTGGCTCAATAATGTTGGCTGATGCCCCCTTGCAACAGTTTGGGATGTCGGCCACCACAACGTAAGGCCTTTGCGCTCAGCATACCAAGAAGTTGAGGACTTGTGTAAGGCTCGGAACTTTGCCTCACCGACAAGCATCTCCAGTCGGCTGCCATGGGAGAAATGCTCCCACGCTGCTCTGTAAGAGAACAAGAACATTATTATTAATAGAGTGCCAAAAGAGCCCGCAGCTCTTTAAAAAAAAAAAAAAGGTAGTGCAGCCAAAAAAACACAATTCCCAGCTGAGAGAGTTTACAGCTGAAATTTTGACAGGGGTGTAAGAATTAAGAGAGGAGGTAAAGAGAACAAAAGGGTAGCTAGAAACAAATGTAAGCCAGTTCTAGCGCATGACTCATTTTTTTTTTAAGTTATTTTTAGGTTTTCCCTTCTGCTGTCCCTGATGCCATTAAAGATCAGATTAAAAACACCCTCCCCTTTCCCCAAGGAATAGGCCTTCTCAAGTGCAACAGGATTGGTGTCTTCCCATCCTCTTTTAACCTCGGTGTACCCTCCAGTTGTGTTACTAGGATGTGGGGATGCGTAGATCGTTTTGATAGAAATGTTTCACTCAAAATTCAGTATGATTCCTCAAAGCTTTGATTCTTTGTAGATTTTCCAGTTTCCTCCTGTAATAGAAGGGTCAGAGAATTGCTTAATATTTAGTGCACCAAAGGACCAAAAATTGGTTCGGATTGAACCAGCTCCTCCTTGAGGGAATCAGAATGGTATGTGTTAGGAATGTAAAACTAATTGTTGGGTTGACAATATATAAACCAGGATTGTTACTTTAACTTTAAGTACTGTAACTTTAAAAAAATTTGATTGGCTGCTGCTTCCACAAGTGGCCATAAGATGAAGCCAGAATCACTGGTAGATGTTGGTTGGTTATTGGTTGTTGGTTATGGTTGCAGAGGAGTTAGAAGAGCTAGGATCTACTGTAAGTTGCTACTGTTTGCAAACTGTGTACCAAACTGTATATTTGTTATTAGACTTTGATTATTGGATTATCCCTGAACTGAACTATTTGATGACTGACTGACTTGACTGTGTAGGAATTTGGACTGATTGATGGACTTTGCAAAACCTCTGTTTCCACGGAAGTAAAAACCTATTTGTCTACTCAGTGTCTCTGTATTCTGGTTTGTGTATTTTACCACAACTCTCTCACAACGCTTTGCTGCACACTCATTCTCCAAACGGGGGACTATCCTTAACAGTATGTATACATGTTCCAAAAAGTACACTGTTTTTAGTACTGGACTAGCTCTTGTCAAGGGTATAGCTAGTCCTCAACTTACAACCATTCATTGAATGTCTATTCAAAGTTACAATATCCCCCCCCCCAAATGACTTTATAACTGGTCCTTGGACTTACAACCATTGCAGCAATCCTACACTCCTATGATTGAAGTTTGGGTTTTGGAAACCAGCGTGTATTTATGATGGTTGCAGTGTCCTGGAATCATGGGATTGTCATTTGCAAACATCCCAGCTGGCTTTTGAGAGGCAAAGCCAGTGGGAAAGCTGGATTCATTTAATGACTGCATGATTCACTTAACACCTGCACTAACTGACTTAACAGGGATGGTAGAAAAGGTTGCAAAATCGGACGTGACTCCCTTAACCAACTGTTGTCAGTATATGAGAGTTTATGAGTTGTAAGAGAGATGGTAACAAAGTCAGCCAATGAATAGACATAGCAACAGATCAGCCAATGGGAGCTGTTTGGAAACTGAAGCAGTATTTGCTGGAGACAGCAAGGCGCCTGGGTGTGGCTTAGCTCAACTGTTCTGTATAGGAGGTTCTCTTTGTACTAAAGCAGCATGCTGTGCTGAGCTCTGAACTGAAACTGAAACTGTTCTCTCCTCTCTGCTTGTGTTTGCTTGTACTCGTTACCAAGTTGGAAAAACCTGCCTTTTGGTATTGTATACTTACTTCATGTTATATATAAAGAGAAGTTTCTTATATATAATGGGATCCTGCTGAATCAGTTACTTGTGTGTGCCTCTGAATATGATTGCTGCTGCAAACTTTGACAACCGCTTTACTTAGCTATGGAAATTCTGTTCCCAATTGTGGTCATAAGCCGAGGACTGCCTGTAGTACTTTGGTCTCCCTGCACAGCAGCCCCTTCATTTCTTGAGAAATATTCCACCCCAAGTTGAAGGATCTGCTAAATGGGCTGAGGTGGAGGGTGCAACAGAGAGCAGCTAAAATTTGAGCAGCATTAAATTCTACAAGTCGGATTCTGCTGCCTCAAATTCTGCAACTATTTCCCCTTTACCTCTGTTTCTTTCTGTTATACCCCAGATCACAGATCAGGCTCCTCTGTTCAGTTTCCAGTGCAACTGTTTGGGAGGGCTAGAAACAGTGATGAGATAATCAATCCCTTTTAATTGCATGCACATTGATTGGAATCAATTTTCTGCTTTTTTTTCCCCTCCCAATAACATTCTTCCTTATTAAAAACATTCTTCTATTGGAAAGATATGAATTTAGCTGTGCGTGACACCTCCATCTCTCTCCTCTGTTCTTGAAATTAAAAACAAAACCAGGGCATTATGCAACTGCAATTGGAGTTCATGTTGCCAATCAATCCATTTTTTACCAAGGTCAAAGACCAGCATTACTCCTTAGAACTTAGAATAATGGAGTTAGAACGAACCTTGGAGATCTTCTAGTCCAACTTCCTGCTCAGCCAGAAGACCCTACACCATTTCTTACAAATGGCTGTCCAATCACTTCTTACAAACCTCCAATGATGGAGCACCCAACAACTTCAGAAGGCAAGCCATTCCACTGATTAATTGTTCTCCTTCCTGTTATCTTTGCTATTCTTCAAGTATCTATGGAGCTTCTCAGTCATCCAGGTCATGGTTGTCCCAAAGGTGCTTTTTCAAGAGGCATCTGGACTTTCTGGGTTTTTTTGTTTGAAGACGTTGCACTGAAGAAGCTTCTTGGATGAGAAGTGAAATGTCTTCAGAGAAAAACCAGAAAGTCCAGTTGCCTCTTGAAAAAGTACTTTTGGGATATTCTTCAAGTACTATAGAACACGGCTCTCCAACCTTGGTAACTTTAAGACTTGTGGACTTCAACTCCCAGAATTCTGGGAGTTGAAGTCCACAAGTCTTAAAGTTACCAAGGTTGGAGACCCCTGCTGTGGAATGCTGAGGATCTCTCATTGATCATGCTCCCTGGGCAATGCAACTCAGAACCATTTGAGAGGAATATCTGGAACAATTCATTCTGTTGAACTCATCTTACAAGAGTGTTGTGGGAACAAAAGAAGGGTTGAGTGTACCGTTCTGATTTTCCTCTCTTCTGGTGCATCTAGAGTTGGCCTCAAATTTAGCGAGGTCTCTGAAATATTTGTACTATTTTTGCTCTGCATCACAGGAATAGCTCCTCTTCATGTATTGCTCTTCTGGGTGGTCTGATTTCACACTTGAATATTGAAATCCTGCTCACCCCTCTTTAAAAAGTTTCTGTTATCTCCCCATGTTTTACTATGATCTACTCCAAAAATGGCACAGCATTGGCTTTTTAACAGTCTGATGTGCTACTTGCAAATCAGGAATGGCCAAAGTTCTTCTAATGCCAAGTTTCAATCCTTTTGAAATGGACTGGTGAAATGGGGAATGATATATTCATTGTTTGGTGGGGTAACTGTGAGTCCTTCTGTTGTGACCCGCCAGCAGCTAGCGGAGCTGGTGGCAGATTCAGACAGTGAGGAGGTTGGAGAGGAACACAGGCCAGTCCTGGAGTCTGGGGAAGGCTCTGATGAGTACTCTGTGTCGGAGGCAGAGATGGGGCCAGGGTCATCTGACAGTTATCAGCTGCCTTCAGAGTCGGAGTGGGGAAGAAGAACAGCTGGAGCCTGTTTCAGATGCATGTATGTGCAGAGCTGTCAGGAGAAGGGAACAGCTGAGGAACCAGGGCTGACTTGGGAGGAAAGGCACAGGTGGATGGTGAATGGCCCTTCCCAGAGGGATTAAAAGAGGAGCGAAGGGGAGGGGAATTTGCAGGAAACAATTAGTTCGATTTAGTTCAGTGAAGATCTGTTTCTGACTTTGTGATAAGTAACTGCAGCTACCATGGTATTTGTGAGTTATCATCTGGCCCCTCTCCAAGCCTGATAAAGGCCTGTAGTGTGAAAGACTGTTTGCTGGGATTTTGCTATAGAGGAAGTTCCCTTTATCCACAATAAAGAGGTTTTATCAGAGCAAGGAGTCTGCTTCTTCATCTTGGGAGGCCTAGGTCAGAACACCTTCATCACCTGTCAATGATTTTAACTGGACCTCCAGTGATCCAGATGGGTGACCGTTTATATTTAATAAGTAAATAAAGTGGGAATTAAAGGCTTGTTGACCACATTTTGTCCATAATCAGCCTTCTGTATATTGGTAGTCCTCACTGTACGACCACAATTGAGCCCAAAATTTCCTTTGCTAAGTGAGACAGTTAAGTGAGCTTTCCCCTGTTTTAAGGCCTTTCTTGCCACAGTTGTTAAGTGAATCACTGCAGTTGTTAACTTAGTAACACACGGTTGATAAGCGAATCTGGCTTCCCCATTGACTCTTGTTGTCAGACGGTCACAAAAGGGGAATCACACAATCCCGGGACACAGGAACCATCCTAAACACATGCTGGTTGCCATGTGTCTGAATTTTGATCGTGCGACCGTGATTGTTGCATCAGTCATGCAATCATCATAAGTGTGAGAAATGGTCATAGGTTATTTTTTTTCAGTGCCATTGTAACTGAGTGGCCATTAAACAAACTGTTGTAAGTCATGGACTACCTGTATGAAAACCATACACTTTAAAAGCCAAAGGGCAATGCACTTCATGAATTCCAATGATGTATTGGGAGTTTACTGAGCCCCGCAGTCTTCAGAGAGTCAAGATTTGGGGAAGTGACAGTATGACATATTGAAAAAGTGAAAGATTCTAACAATAGCACAAAGGCCTCAATTACCTGGCAGTAGACAAATAACTTCTCCATTCTGTTTCACTCTCTTGTTATTAATTAGCTCTCCTCTAACCAGTGCATACAATCAATTAAGCCTCTGTGCAGATGTTCGCCTTTGTCTTCACATCCCATTAGCTGACAGTAAGTTTTCTTATTCTAATTAAGCAGAGGAGCTGGGCTCTTTGCCGTTAAATGTGCTAAATAGACATTGTTGAGTTTGCTTGGCCATTGTGTGCTTCATTTATTTATTTAGAAGATTTATATGCCTACCCATATTATAAAATATAACTCTGGATGACTGACATACAATGAAAACAATGCAACAAAAATAAAAATAATTGCCATCCGCCAAGGTGTCATGATACTCCAATCCAAATCTACACATTTCCTTACACTATATCTATATACCGTACATACATTATGTATATTTCTATATGTCTATATTTAGCAAATACCTATAATATATATAATATACACTCCCATATGAATACATAGCTGAGCTCAACTCTCATCTTGTTCCAATGATGGCACATTTTTTTCCCCATTCCATTCTTTGGTTCAGAGCATGGTTTCTGAAGAGTTCTCCTTCCAGTTCTAAAAAAAATAATAGACCATCATGGCTGTGTTTACACAATATTCATAAATATATCAAACAAAAACTTAGCAGATGTATTTGCAAAGTCAACTAAGCTTGGTTATGGTTTTGATGATTCCAGATCACTTGGTTTTTTCAGTGTGTTATAAAAAAAGGGATTATTTAGTAAATAGATTAAGCATGAATGAATGTAACCATTTTGCATGGAAGATGGGAATTGGGAGTTAAGGATATGATACATATATAAAGCATTTTTCTTCCAGTATCATGAAACTATCTGCTATCAGCTTGAGATTGTTGACCTTACCTTAAGATACATTAAGTTTATTATAAATTACTGATACTTCTAAGTTGTCTGTGATAGTATTATGGATCAAATATGTTTCTGTGTAAGAAATGGTGTAAATGCTGACAACATTCTAACACCATATGTTGGTTTAGCAGCATTGTCCCTCATAGGACAAAAAAATAAAGTTGACCTGTAGACAGAGATAGCAAAAGGGTGAGGAAAATGGAGGAACTATCCATGGTACTGAACTTCTAGCTTCCGGCCACTGATTTTTCACACAACTTTAGATTCAAAAGAATCAGTAGATGCTAAGTCCCTTTGTAAATAC
The DNA here is from genome assembly GCA_017656035.1 of Myanophis thanlyinensis. Taxonomy (NCBI): domain Eukaryota; kingdom Metazoa; phylum Chordata; class Lepidosauria; order Squamata; family Homalopsidae; genus Myanophis; species Myanophis thanlyinensis. Next base: position 6,341 of record JAEANM010016983.1, read on the forward strand.
AGTACACCTTTGCATCTCCATGGATTTTCTGCTGTCTTTTGAATACTACATACTACAAGCATCTCATTAACTGACATGAGATGTATTACAAATGTCTGAGGAAGACGTTTATAATACATGTGTTAGAAATTGTCTTTCATGTACTCATTTCTATGATCAGCTGAATGTGTCATCTTAAATATTCCAATCTTATCACAAAGAGACCTTTTCTTTGCAATTGCTCTTAAATGCTCTTCAACTTCATCTTTGCCAGAATATTTTCCCGTGCTAGCTTATTGTCAAAGGATAGGCAGAAGCTTATTTTTGCTGTATATTTCCAAATGTGTTTGTTAAATGTTTTTGCTTTAGACAATTGCTGCTTTTCTGAATAAAAGGGATTATGAATCTAATAAATGCAAGCAGAATATTTTTTTTCAAGAGTAAAACAATTCTATGAAAAGGTATAACTTCCTTTTCAGATTGTCTGAATTTTTGTATATTTTTTGCCACCGAATGTTATTAGAACTTTGTTTCTATCCTGGTGATGTATCAAAAGATTTTTCAGAAACAAATCAACCTTAACTGTTGGAGCTTATTTCATTTATTTCATAATCCCAAAGGGAGAAAAATGTTCATTAAAAACAAGAGTATAACAGAGGAAAGACTCTATATAAAATGTAGGAGCTTTGGACAAGTTTAAGGGGCTTTGGACAAGTTCATTAAAGACATTAACTTACTCACAATATTGGCTCTGTTTATATTGGTTGCAATGCCCTGCGGTCACATGATCATCATTTCCCAGCCCAAGCAAAGACAATTTAGGAAATTGGAGTCACTCAACAATGGCACGATTCTCTTAACCACTGCAGCAATTTGCTTAAAACCATGGCAAAAAATAGGTTGTAAAACCAGCCATGACTCACTTAGCAACAGAAATTCTGCTCCCTGTTGTGGTCGTAAGATGAGGACTGTCCATATGCAGTGAAAGGAAGGTTCTGTGATATGAATCTTATGGCTAATTTAGGAAGCAAAGTGGTGCTTCTTGCAATACTAGGCTGGTTATACAGTACTGAGGTATTGGATCAAATAGCTCACTGTTCTTATTCATAGAACAGGTATGTGTTAGTATGTGTTTATGTCTTATCTGCCTAATTCCAAGCAATTGAAAATACTGTGATTATTTAAATAGTAGACTATAAACTTTTCAGTGTACCTTGACTTTTACACGTGTCATAAAATATCAGTTTTCCCCACATCCTTTTGGTTGCACATCAGAAAGAATTTGGGCAGTCTTAGTTTTGTTTTGCATGGTTAAAAACCAGACCTTCAAGTCTGATTAGTTTTCTACCAATTAAGGCTGGATTAAATAAAAGTTTTCTGTCTCTCCTTCTCTCCCTTTTTCTTTTATTTCATTTGTCGTTATAGAATAATGCAAATTGTGATTGCATTGCTAGCATGACATGGAAAACGTAACTCACATACAGGCACACCAGAAAAACCAGTATTTCTGAAAAATGACAGAATCCGGGAAAGCAATGCATAGTTCCAATAAAAACAAGAAACAAAAATGATATTTCAAATCCCCCTAAAAGCTAAATAACCAAAATACAGCCACTCACCTGACAAAGCTCAAGGATTGTACTTCCTACTATTCAGATAATTATTTCAGGGCCTATTTTATGGCTGTTATTTGTTCAAAAAATAAAAGCCATTTTTTTTGCAGCAGTTACAACAGAAATTCTCTTTCTTTGTTTATTTGAAAAGATGCATTGGTATTCTTCCCCCTCCCCCAACCTGAGCCCTTTTTTTAAATAATTTATAAAAATTGTAATTTATAATTTTTCAACCAACATTGACAAATTTATTTCAGTTTTTGTGCTTTGGTGTTGTAAACTCTCTGGGTTATTTCTGCTCTTTCCATTTGTATCTCTTTACTTACATTATTACCCATTATGGGAATAAAGTTTTTTAAAGGCTAGATACAAAAAATTTAAGCCAAGCTTGGGCTAGATTGTGCTTTTCCTTATTTTTCTGTTGTTTTGTCAAATTCACAGATAATAAAAGTAATTTTACAGAGGCTGCAGCATTTAGATCATTTTAGTCCTTCAGATCACAGTATAGCGAACAACAACAACACAGAGATAAAAGCAAAACATTGACAGTAGCATCCTAAATATTTGCCAGTATTAGCACATGCACAGTTGAATAAATCAACAAATAACACACAGCCCGTATTCAAAGGCTGAAGGCAGAGAGTGCCAGCTAAATGTAGGCAGCTGTTGTTTAATCTTACAAAACCAATTTGGCAAGAGTACCTCCCAGCTTCCCAGTGATTTGCACTACCATTCAGAACTACATTCATTTCCATAAATCACAATTAATCAAAAGCCACACATGCAAAATCAGAAGGACAATCTCCCATTGTGTGGGGAAACTCATTAAGTGCAGACCACTCGGAGGCTGGCAAGGATGATTTCCTGGGCTGCCATTGCAAGAAAAAAAGTCATGATCAGTGTAGATCTTGTTTCACAAGACAACATCAAATGAAAAGAGGATTAAGGCTAAGGCTGTTGATAGAGCACTCACTCTGCCTGGACAGAGTCTGAACTCGAACTTTTGGCAACTTTAGGAAATAAAATCATAGCAAGCAGGTGAGAGAAAAGTTCTTTCCCTGCATGCAAAACAGAAGAGTGACTTCCAGTCAAAGTTGGCAATAGAAGATAATATTTGTAACTCGGGATCCTTGGTGATCTCTTGAGCTTGGTTGTTTTCTGGCAGACATTTCATTACCCAACTAGGTAACATCATCAGTGCATCACTATCCTAGACAATGGGATTCCAAACTTGGTAACCTTGTGGTCTTCAACTCCCAGAATTCCCCTTCCAACCATTTTGGGCTGGGGAATTCTGGGAAACTTGAAGTCCACAAGTCTTAAAATGCAAGTGTGGAGATCTTTGTCCTAGATCAAGCCAACTCTCCCCCCCCCCCCCAAAAAAAAAAAGCCAGAAAATTCCTGCTGCCTTGGCACTCAGACAAGTTTCAAATTCAAATTCAAATTTTATTGGTCACGTGCACAGTCATACGTGGTACGATATGCAGTGAAATGCTTACGCAACCATTCACGACCACAGGTAAGTTAGGGCAGAATGGGAGGGTAGGAAATAGGTTGGGAATAAGTTGAAGAATAAGTTGAAGAAAGGGGGTAGTTGGGAAGGTGGGTACATCGTGTATCTGTAAACAATCGTGGTTCTTGTTATAATCCTTAGTGTCTTTGTGGTATCTGATTTTGTGTCCGTATTGCCTGTGGAAAGAAGCTTTTCCTCATTCTTTCTGTGTTTTCCTGACCATCAACAGACACACAGAGATAGACAGCATCTACATATATCTCAAAACAAATAGAAAGAAACAACAGTACCAAAGCATCCCTTCACCAGCAATCAACACTCACATGAGCAGAGATTAACACTAGACCAGCAATCAAAAGTAATTAATATCCCAGTCAAGGAGCTACCAACATAGACAAAAAAGCTAACAGTAAACAACAGCTTCATCAAAGAACCACCAATACTCCCACCAACACTGACAGGGCAAGTCATTAGTATATAAAAATAAGAGCAAAGTCCACTCCCCTTCTAGCATCGATGATATTACCTGGTTTGATAAAGATATGTCTACAAGAAAATGACCATACTCAGAGACACCAAAGACCCCCAAATTGGCAATGTTGAGTTAAACGGAGCAGTGAATTCCATTTCTATTTATATATTTATTATATCTCAAAATTTGAGACTGCTCATGTCTATACCGTATAATGTTCCACTGATGTCTGATACTCCTTGGCTAAGCAGGAAAGGAAGCAACCTCTGTGAAGAGATGGGGGAAAAAAGAAACTATCTCAAGAGGGAAATATGAACAAATAGCTGTTTCTCAAGAGAAGATATCGGTGCACTGTACTTTAGCGATTCCATCTTTTCCTTTAAGGTTACTTTAGAGGTTTACCTAAGCAGAATAACAGATCATAAATGGATTTGCTATGTAGAATCACAGAGTTGGGAAAGACCAGTTTGGTCACTGGGGGTGCTTCTTTTGCAATAACATACAATTAAACTGTATCACTGAATGATATTGAATGTGATTATGGATTTTGAAAAGCTTGCGAATTACTTGGCCTTATTTGGTTAGCCACTCCATAAAACAGAATGCTGGACTTAAATAAAGTCTTAGCTTGATTCATGAGTTCTTGTGATCTAACTTACTTACCTTTCTTGAAAAGAGGTGTAGAAAGAAGGATCTAAGATAACTGATCAGATAGATAAAGGTCAAATTTAGTGATCTACAAGGTCAAGAGAAATGGGAGATTATGAAAAAGAAATTATCCTCTTTTTTTTGCTACAGAAGACTAAAATGCTTACCTCCCCATTGAACTCTAACCCAAATATTATGACTGGCTTCCATTAATATTCCTATTATTGACAAGTTCCTTGCATTTCTGAATGTGCTTCCATCTCTGTGTCAGTACTGCAATATTTCCTGCTGAGTTGTAAAATAATAAGAGTCTCCTGCTTATTGTCTCTGGTTAGTATGTGCTTTGGGACAGCAGCAGGAGCCCATGTTAAATGAGCAGAACTGTCTTTCTCAGTTGCCATCACAGTTGGTCTCTGAATTAAGCATTGGCTTAATGAGGAAGAAGCTCTCACGAAAGTAGAAAGACAAATGGAGAGTTATCTAAAACCACTTCCTTTCATTTTTGTCTAGACTCTTTGTCCTTTTCCACCATGAAGATATAGGAGAATTGCATGCAGAAGGGTTTGGTTGGGGGAGGTATATAAAAAGTCATGATAATGCCACAATCATGTGATCAAATTCTCACCCCTTTTATATGTGCATCACAGGGGACTAGGTGTGCTTATCTCTGATGATCTTTGCACCAAAGTTCATTTTTTGGCATTGCCAAAAAAGCATTAAGAGTTGTAAATTTAATTTTGCGAGTTTTTTTCTTCCTGGAAACATTGTATTGTTAATTAGAGTTTATAAATCTTATGACAGACTAATCTTAGAGTATTGTTCAACTTTTTGGACTCCCCACCATATATCTGACATCAGTACAATTGAGCTGGTCCAGAAGTACTTCACGAGAAAAGTCTTGCACTCTTCTGTACACAACTGAATCCCTTATACCAGTGATGGCAGATCTTTTACTTACCAAGTGCTGAAAAGTATGCGCTATGCACATGCCATCTGCACTTGCGTGCAGCTCCTCCACGTGTGCTGCATGTGCAACTGCACCATCTGCACATGCATGCAGCTTTTTCACATGCAATGCACATGCGCTGTGCGCAGGCACTCACACACACACATGAGCAATCACGTGTGCATGCGCAGGAGAGCTCTGAAGACCAGCTGGATTTCCTCTGCAATTGCGCAGATGCACAGTGGAGGCCCAAAGACCAGCTGGGACTTGCAATTGTGCATGTGTGCATGTGCAATCGCATGTGCATGCTCAGCTGGAGCTAAGTTGGCTGACAGCTTGTGTGCCCAGCAAGATGGCTCTAAGTGCCACCTGTGGCACCCGTGCCATAGGTTCGCCATCACGGCCCTATACTACTAGGCTCGAAATTCTCGGTTTGGATAACTTAGAACTGCGCCACTTGCGGTCAGACATAGGTATTGCATATAAAATTATATGCAGTAATGTTTTACCTGAAAATGACTTTTTTTGTTTTAATCGCAATGATACGCATGCTAACAACTACTTTGTATAGCATTCCAAACTCGACTGTAAAAAATAGGACTTTTGTAATAGAGTTGTCAAAGTCTGGAATGCTCTACCTGATTCAGTTGTTTCAGCTACAAATTCTCATAGTTTCAGTCACAAATTAACAAATTGTGACAGATAAAAAAGGGCATTACTTCAACTGACCATTTCATAGATACTCCTGGTTGCAGAATATCCTTGTCAGAAGAATGTATCCAAGGCCTATTATGAATCTTGACTTAACTTTTATCGTAAATTTATTTAAAAAAAAAAAATAGCTTTCCAATCAAGAATCTCTACAAAGCAGATATGCAAGTCCTTCTAGGTAGATTAGATCAGAAAACAAACACTAACAAAAATACCAGGAGTCTACTTCATTGATACAGTTATCATACCTTAAAAGGCTGGCTTGGTGTCTCCCTCTTACACCCATGACAGTCAAGTCAGTTTTGAGCCTTTCTTTCTCACCCCTTCCTGTCTTTCTGGGCTAGGCCGATGTTTTTGTTACAAGTTGGTGCAAACTGTCTTCAAGGCTTTGTCTTTCCAAGTTAGTTTTTCATTTTAGCCATTCCTGGACAGCAGCGGTAACATAGCAGCTGAGAGTCAGCTGTGAATCAAGAATTCCATTTCTTACAGCTCATCTCTGTCTTCAGGCAAATTAACAAAATAATGTTGACTTATCCTAGTGGATGGCTATAGGAAAATCTGAGACAGTGAGTGCAGGGTAAATAGTGAGAAGCTGCTCTGTAAATCTTGCATTGTAAGCCGTAACTAATCTGTGTATGAGTAAATGTTAAGCCAGCTAAGATGCCAGTTAGGGAGTAAGAACTGAAGTATGACAATGCAATTCACGAGGGACTACCTGAAAACTGGGTTAAAAGCTGCAGATGGTGCATAATGATACAGATGAACTTCTTTTAACTGATTTTTTAAAAAGGTCCATCCATCCATCCATCCATCCATACCTTTGTCTGTGTGCCTGTTTGTCTGTTTCTCATCAATTTAGTCTGTCTGTCTGTCTG
>JAEANM010016984.1:0-13097 GCA_017656035.1 Myanophis thanlyinensis
GTGTGACTATGCACCCAAATCGTTCCCCCACAACTTTCTGTACCACGAAGCCTGTTGCCTTTGGGGATGGGGGGGGGGTTTCCTAAAGATATTTGAACTCTTGAAATTGGAGAGGGGGGCTGACTCCAGCCTGCAGTTCTCTGCTTGGGGGGGGGGGGTACAAAACAGGAGGATTCAGAGCCCAGATTTCAAAAAGGAGAATTGGTGGATTGATTTGGCTTTCCTTTTGAACCTCGTTCCAGTGCAGGGCCTGAATTCTATACTTGCAATATTTTTTTTTAATGGGTTGGGATCTGAATAATGCGAAATGCCAGGGCATCTCCCTGAGTCAATGGCTGAAGACATGCCACTGGAGAGAGGGAAGGCCATTGGGAGAATTGAGGCGGGGGCTCCTATGCCATGCTTATCTAATTCGGGGGTACGTTTCCATGAGATTTTGGCCTGGAGAGGAAAACATAGGAAGAACAGCTGCAGGATTTGGGTCTGTCTGGTCTAAAGAAAAAAAGAATTAGGGGCAACATGATAGCAGTGTTGCAGTATTTGAGGGGCTGCCCCAAAGAAGAGGGGGTCAACTTATTCCCCAAAGCCCCTGAAGGCAGAACAAGAAGCAACGGATGGAAACTAATCAAGGAGAGAAGCAACCTGGAACTAAGAAGAAATGTCCTGACAGTGGGAACAATCAACCAGTGGAACAGCTTGCCACCAGAAGTGGTGAGGGTTCCATCATTGAAGGTTTTTCAAGAAGAGATTGGGCAACCATTTGTCTGGTTCTCCTGCTTGAGCAGGGGCTGGACTAGAAGACCTCCAAGGTCCCTTCCAGCTCTGTTCTATTAGGAGATCTGCATAAATGTTCTCTCCTAGGTTTGCTGCAGCATCCTGGTCTTAGCTCAGGCAACCAGTGGAGCAAAGTGAAGTTCTCCAGAAGATTGGGGGGGGGGGGCTAAGAGAGTGTCTTCCCCCCGCAATTGCTTTTTTGGTTGGAAATTCGTTGGCTTAGATGCGTCCAATCTATCTGGCCCGCAAGACGGAAGAGAAATCCGGGAGACAGAAACGGGGCTCGGCGATCCCAGATCCAGAAAGACTTGAGCGCAAGGCAGGCAGTCTACGGGGCAAGAGGGTGAGCTGGATGACCTCGGAGGCTCCTTCCCCACCTGCAAAAAGAGGACGCCGCGGCTCTTCAATGGGCAGCCCGGCGGCTTTTCCTTAAGAGGCAGGTCCCTATCGAACAGGGGCCGATGCCAGCGAAGGGTTCTCGGAGCGGGCATCGAAGCACGAGGCCAAGGCCGAGGGGCGCAGAGAGGTTATCTAGTCCAGCCCTGCGACAACCCCCCCCCCCTCCCCGGGTACACAGTGAAGACCCCGAAAAGGAAGGCAAGAAGCGCCCAGCGCCCCGTCCGTGGCCCAGCCGCTCCTCGGGGCCCCTCCAGCCCATCAGAGCCAGAGGGGCCGCATGGGAGGCAGACGTGGATCACCGCGTGGTGCCTTTTCCCTCCCTGTGGGGACTCCGAGGCTTTCTTCCCTCTCTGGAAAGTGGAGGATGGGCTCGGGAGTCCAGCCTCTCCAGGGCCGCTTTGGGGGGATAAGAACTGAAAAAGAGAGAGACAGAGAAAAACAAAAACAAATCTCAGCTGCGCTCTCGACCGGTGCGACTCCCGCCTGCTTCGGAGTTTAAAGGAGGGGGAGGAGCGTGCGGGTCTCTCCCCCCCACGGGACACGCCCCCGCTCCTGATTGGCTGCCCGAGCCGCCCCGCGTTTTCCCGCGCTACGGAGGGCCCCGCCCACCGCGGTCACCTGACTTCCCCTCGGCCTGTCGGCGCCCTCCACTGGGAAGCCCCGCCCGGCGCCTCTCGGGGGGCGGCGGCGCAGTCCTGGAGAACGGCGGCAGGCCTCAAATCCCCGGGGGGCGGCGGCGGGAAGAGCCTCCGCCTGGGCGGGACCGGCGAGGGGGGGCGCGGCCGGCGCGGGCCAATCGGCGTGGGCGCCTTCTCCGCTCGCGGGAGGGTGGGCGGGGCCGGTGGGCGTCCGTTAAAGGGGCGGAGCTGCAAGACCCCCCCCACTCACTCCCCGCCCCCCCCACTCGGTCGCCTGCGGTCCGTCGGGCTGTCCGGTGGGCGAAGGGTCGGCAGGAGGACGTGGAGGAGGAGGAGGAGGAGGAGGATGACGGCCGAGCTGCAGCAGCCGCAGGGCCAGGAGGAGCGGGCCGCGGCCGGGGGGGCAGCGCAGGTGAGGCAGCGACCCCCGACCCCCCTCCCCAGGCCTTTCCCACAACAGCCCCGCAAGGTGGGCCGGAAGGCCCGAAGACTCGACAGCCCCCACGACCAGAAGCCCCCCGGGGGCCTTTCCCCTCCCCCCAGGAGAAGGAGTGGGGAGGGGTCTCTTTGCGGGGCAAGGGGCGCCCCCTCCCCTAAAGCAGCTTCGTACCCCTCCCCCCTCTCTGGTGGGGGGCAGCCCTGAAGGCTGGGGGGAGGGAGGGAGGGAGGGAGGGGGGACTCACCTGCAGGGGGGAGACCCCCTGTTCAAAGAGGCTGGAGACCCCTCCTCTTAAAATAAGGCCTCCCCCTCCCAGACACTTTCACTTGTGCCCTTTTGGAGACCCCCCCCCGCCTTTCCCACAACAGCCCCACAAGGTGGGCCAGAAGGCCCGAAGACCCGACCCCCCCCCCGCCTTTACCCCCCAGGTGGGGAGGTGTCTCTCTGTGGGGCAAGGGGCGCCCCCTCCCCTAAAGCAGCTTTGTAGCCCTTCTCCCCCTCTGGTGGGGGTCATCCCCTGAAGGCTGGGAGGGAAGGGGGACTCCCCTGCAGGGGGGAAACCCCCCTGTTCAAAGAGACTGGAGACCCCTCCTCCCCCTCCAGGACACTTTCACTCTGGCTCCTTTTGTAGACCCCCCAAATCCGGATGTCGAAGCCCCCTTTTCAATCCCTGGATCTCTTCTCTGGGCGTCTGAAGGGGGATGGAGTGGATCTTCCCTGTGTGGAGTTTTTTATAAGGGAAACTGCCTTGCTTTGAAGTTCCAGCTTTGGGGGGGCTTGAAGACACAAAGACCCTCCTGGCAGACCCCCTTGGAGCTGTGACGGGAAGGGGCTGCTGCTGCGACCTGTTCGGGAATGCCGTTCCATTCCTTTATTATTTAATTGCACAGTTCTGGAAATGGGAGTAGCGGTCTAAAGGGGACTGGACACTTCTTGTACAGAATTTAATTGCATTTCCTTACGATTTATTTAATGTGCATGGTTGCTCATCTCGCCTGGAGTTAACTCTTAACACCAAGTAAAAAGCAACAAGAAACCTTAAAGGATTAGAATAGTAACATTCAACGTATCAATTGACTTAGAAGTGAGAAAGATGACAAAACAAAGGAGCAAGAGACCCCCTAGGGTGGAGGTGGTATAATGAGAAATGATTATTTTCGAAGGACCAGACAGAACACTAAATTTTAACAGAATAACAAGAGTTGGAAGGGACCGTGTAGGTCATCTAGTCCAACCCCCCCACCTAGCCAAGCAGGAGACCCTACACCCATTTCTGACAGATGGCAGATCCCTGGTGCCTCTGAAGATTGATGGTCTTCCTAGTCTTATAGAAACAAGTCTCCAAACAATATCAAAGTCAGTAATTTATATTGCACCCCTATTGTATTTTTGTAATATTTAAATGATTAAAGCTGACGGGATAGGATAACAAAATAATGTTGCTTGGGGGGTGGGATCTTATACCAGATTCTTCCTGGAATTCCAGGGCCTGCTTAAGAATTGCAAATTTTATCACTTCGAGCTCCCAGGATAAGTACAATTTAGCCTAACTTGCATCACCCAACTCTGTCCAATGGGTGTCTTCCCAAGAATATTTTTGCGTGTAGATTTTATTTGAGTATACTTTCATGGAATTCTTGGTATAATCATCATACTCTGAAAATACTATACAAATACTCTGATAGAGTTCTTCAGATATGGAAGAAATGAAAATTGCCCTTAGTTACAAAATTTCTTAATAGCACAAGTAGCTGTCAGAGGGTCCTCGCCAGTGTGTTTGTTGGGATTCTTTTTGCTTTTTAAGCCTTTGTTTTTTGGGATATCTGTTCTTTAAACATAAGTTTTTTGCAAATACATAGGCATAATGTTGATGCTAGGCCGAGCATCATTATAAGAAGAATTTTCTCCAGTGTTTTCCCCTCTAATGACCAAAAGTAGCAGAACGTGGTTGCTCACTTCTTTTTTTAAGAAAAAGTTTCTGCACAAGCTGAACAGGAATTTAGGGTCTGTTTGAAATGTGATCTGGAATTTGGTCCATTTGAACCTGAGATACTGCTCTGCCATTACTCCCTAAACCCTGCTCTGTTTCCTGGTACCTCTTCCCATTTTCTTTTAAACTGGTTTGTGCAAATGCCATTTTGCTGATGGGAGCGCCATTTTCAGTGGGCTGCGTATCTCTGACACCTTGTTGTAAACGAGAAGTGACCAGCCGCGATGGCATGCGCAGCCTGCTTAAAATAGCTTCTCCCCAAAGCTCTGCGCATTCTTTGAGCTCCTTGTATGTCTGTGCAGGCGGCATCTGTCAGGGCTGCATGGTGGAATCAATACTCGGCTCCCGGATTTGGGGAGAAAGGGGCCTTCGGGCTGGTGTTTCGCTCACTTTCATTTTCCTTCCAAATAATAAAGTTCTAACTTGCCTTGAAAAAGAAAACAGAAGAAATGGTCCTTTGTTTTGTGAACACATGTTGGCCTTGAAAAGATGCTCAGGTTGGGTGTTTTGGCTTTCTGAAGATAAGTAGCCATCTCAGTCGGGATGTTTGGATTTCCCTGTAAAGGAGACTCCAAACATTCAACGTAGAATTATTTTTAGCCAAGCCAAATGTGCCAGGCTAGGAAGAACTCGCTAAAACAGAGAGCGGGCTTTCTTCAAAGTATTTCATTTGTTTGTTTCACCAATGTATAGGGCACTCGTCTTTTGTTGGGGAATTTTGGCTATGGGCTAGGCTGGAGGGTGTCACAAGAATAGGGACACCTGTTAAATCAAAAGTAATCACATTCCTGACAACACAAGTAGCAACGATGCAAAGTATTGATAAGGCCAAAAGTTTGGTCTCTTCTCCTGTATAAAGTAGAGCCGTTTCATTTGGTTTTTATTGATAGCTGTTGGGAGCGGCCCGAAATTAAGTAAATGAAGCTCAGCCCTTTGCTCAGCCAATTGGCATTTGGAAAGGTCTACCAACCTATTTTATTTTACTTTTAAAAAGTGCTTTCATGCTTTTTTGGCTTTGTTACCTTTCTGATAAACACACTCTCTGCTCCCCTTTAACCCAGGCCTGCAGTTTGCTCCTAAGCCAGCTGAAAGAGATCACGGGCATCCACAACCCCCAGTTCCTCCAGGCGGCACTGAAGGTTAGTCCCCTTGGCTGAAACGGGGTCCTTGACCTGCCCCCCTCCGTCAAGAAGGCGCCTGCCTTAACGTTAGGGCTGCGGCACAAGTCTTAAAAGGAGGTCCCGGAAGGCAGAGCCTCCCTGACGCCATGGCTCTGCCATCCGCTCTGTTTCCAGCTGCCTCTCTGCTTGTTTTGGCCCTTGAAATCCAAAACGGGCAGCCCGGCTCTCCCGGAGGGGTTGTTCCCAGCCTGGACAAGCCGTGCCATTCGGACAGCTGTCCACATTCCCTGGCCATGGTGAAACTCCGCTCTGCTCCCGGTCTTCCTCCTGCTGCTTCCCAGAGCAGCCAGGGCCCTCTGCTCTAGGCTGTGCATGGGCTCTTCCAGCAGGGAATATAAAATCGACCATCCTGTTTTAAATGTACTTTTTGTTCTTCTTTAAAGATGTCCTGCTTTAGCCATTAACCAGGACAATAAGTTAACACACTTAAAAATCTTCTAGAATAGTGTTTCTTAACCATGGCAACTTAATATACATGCACTTCAACTTGGACTTCAACTCCCAGAATTCCCCAGCCAGCTTTGCTGGCTGGGGAATTCTGGGAATTGAAGTCCACACGTCTGAAAAGTTGCCAAGGTGGAGAAACACTGCTGTAGAGGAGCAGCCGAACGTCATCATCTACCATCTTTCTTTCTTTTCTCCTCAGGCTGCAGATGGAAACCTCATGCAGGCGGTTGGCTTCCTCACCGAAGTCAGTGACCCAGACTCCGAGGGAACCCCCACTTCTTCTGACTGTGACGGAAGGGAGAGACCGGCGCCCCCCAGTAAGCTTTTGCTCTCCTTCATAGACTTTTCCCATCCAGCCAAGCTGGGTTAAGTTTTCCAAGGAAGGCCATGGGCAGACTCTGAAAAAAAAAACCTACCCAGCAACCAATCCTGTCCCTCTGGGATGCAGAGTCTTTATAAATAGAAGCTTGGAGACCAGAAAGGGCCCTTCGGCTCTCTTGCTAAGCCCCAGCTAGCGCCTTTGGGATATAGTGGAAGAACAGTTCTCAGAAATCTCAATCATCGGGGCTCGGCTGTGTTGAGTCACTTTGGTTCTCGGAGGAAGGGGGAGGATGGCGCGATGAGCCATGCAAGCTGGTAAGATGTCAACAGGTTACAAACGGCCCGTGATGCCTTCTGATCTCAATGCGCCTCTCAGGATGGGAAACATTGCTGTTAAATGGGAAGCGCACTCGGGCTTCTGTGGGTGGGGAGACGGAGTGTTTGAGCAGCGCTGATAACTGATATTAATATTAGGGGATGCGGTGGCTTGATGGTTAAGACACAGAGCTTGTCGATCAGAAAAGTTGGCAGTTCGAATCCCCAGCGCTGCGTAACTGTGTGAGCTCCCGTTACCTGCCCCAGCTTCTGCCAACCTAGCAGTTCGACAGCATGTAAAAAATGCAAGTAGAAAAAATAGGGACCATACAGCGCTCCATGCACCTTTGGCGTTTAGTCATGCCGGCCATATGACCATGGAATCATCATCAATGAGAGCTGGCTCTTCAGCTTAGAAATGGAGATGAGCACCACCCGCTAGAGTCCAGAACGACTAGCATGTATGTGCGAGGGGAATCTTTACCTTTACCTTATAATTAATATTGGCTGCTCTCTTAATTTCCAGCTCAGAATGAAGCCCCACAAGATCCTGCTGATTTTCAGGAACCTGTTCCTTCTGGCAGCCAAGATATCCCAACTGGGAAGAAGGACTTTGCTGCAACCACAAATACGTATGTCATTGTTGTGTATTTATTCTGTATTGCTGTCGTTGGAAAAATTTCCCAGGCTTCTTTTCACTCCAGTAGCCTTGTCCCACTCTGCCCCTGTCCAGGTCCCTGCTGTGTTTGCATGCTCCCGGTCCCCACAGGAGAAGCACGTGGCCAAATCTCTTCCAATCAGAGTTTTCCATTTTCTGGAAATGGCCAGCTAACCAGCATCATCTGAGTTCCTAGCAGAATAGGCTTTTCTTGAGGGCCAAAGTCTACTGAAAGAGGGGTGACAATGATCCTCTTGGGGATTGTCCTCACAGTTGCTGCTGTTTGTGTTTCTGGCAGAGCCCACGAGGCCAGTGCAGCCGAAAACAAAAACCGTTCCAAAAGGAAACGCTGTGAAGTTTGGGGAGAGAACGCCACTCAGCGTGACTGGAGGAGGGTCAGCGGATGGCCGGTTGGGATGAAGAACATTGGAAACACCTGCTGGTTCAGTGCAGTCATACAGGTAATTTGGAGTTCAGACTTCCCTGCTTGCTTTCTCTTCCTTCCTGGGCTGGGATGAGCCTTTGGGAGGTTGGAGAAGATGGCCCTTACCCGTTGGGAGGCGGCTGTGGCCACCCCTAGTCTCTCCTTTGGCTGAATAATACTTCGATGAGTTTTATGTAGGCTTGACATACAATCACCGATGAAGCAGGAGGTTCATTCCAGGGGTGCTGTCAGTCTCTCTTCCAGCTGCCAGAATTCCGGCACCTGGTCCTGAACTATTCCCTGCCCGAAGCCGTCCTGGACACCTGCCGCAGCCGAAGTGTAAGTGACTCCTGGGTGACGGGAGGGGGATCTCCTCTTCCTGAGCCATGTTAGTACAACAGAAAACACTGGCCAGATACTTGACAACCTGCAAGGGGTGGGAGACAAGTTAAAAGATGAAAAGAGGGTTTCTGATTTCTCCAGAAATTTTAAGGTCTCTCCCATGTTCAGAATCTAGAACACAAAGCTGTGATTCGATGGTATGATTATTTTTTCCAATTTTAATTGTCTCTAGCAAGTTTGGAACCTTTTCAGTCTTGTTGGCTGTCACTCTAATCAGAATCTGGGCCTCTAAAGGTCCCGTATGTTAGAATACGGATGCTATTTGTTTGGGATTTCCCCCCCCCCCCTTACAGTTTACCTTTTGATTAAATGACCCCAAATAGCTAAAACCAGACAGGTGGCAACATGATGTGTGATCATGAACTCTGATCTAGAGAGATGATGCTGGAGTTGCTGGCCACCCCATAAAGGCTTTTTCTCTGGAATTGTTGTCGGTGGTGAATTTGGAGGAAGTCAATGGGTTGGGGTGCTGTTGAATAGCCCAGGTTGTAACTAGAAGGCAACACCCCTGGCGTTGCAAATCTCTTTCCTCTCCTTTTGGCTGGAAAGCCAGCCATTTATTGGAGGAATCCTGTCTGGCATGAATCAACACAACATTCCAAGCCGCAATGTGTGTGCCCTAGTTAATTTTGGCTTCAGATGGTTTGTAAATGGAGTCTGGGTTGTGTGAATTGTATGCCAACAATCACACCAGCAAATACGACTTCTGAATGTGAACCGACCACACTTTGCTGATGAAGTACCTTTCCTTGGCCTGTTGTTTGATTGCTTTTTTATTGCATCTCCTCTTGTTTTGCAGGAAAAGCGGAACATCGCGTTCATGCAGGAACTCCAATATCTCTTCGCTTTAATGCTGGGAACGTGCCGCAAATTTGTAGACCCGACGACCGCCCTTGAACTTCTCAAAGGGGCCTTCAGATCTCCCGAGGAGCAACAGGTGAAGAAGGCACCCTTGGGATCTTCCCAGATCCAGGCTGCCACTTGAACCAGGATCACTCCGGCAAGGGTGGCCTCTAATTTGGACTATGTTGTACAGGAGTGTTTCTTAACCTGGCTGGACTTCAAATGCCAAAATTCCCCCAGCCAGCCAGCAGAGAGATTTAATTTAAAGGCAGCTCACAACTCTAAAATATAGAAACATTAACAACGTCAAGTCATTTTAAAATTAAAAATGAAAGACGTCCAAGGTTATGTAAAAACAGCAGAGAAAACTGTTCAGGGTGAACAAACTAACGTCTGATTCTTCTCCTTCTTTTTCCTTTTTAGCAAGATGTGAGTGAGTTCACCCACAAACTCTTGGACTGGCTGGAAGATGCTTTCCAACTGACAGTGGAGGTCGAGTAAGTCTAAAGGAGCTTCGGGGATCATTTTGTGAAGCTGCCCAGTTGCCAGAATTTGCCATGGAGATACATTTAAAACAACAACAACAACAACCCATCAATGCCTGTTGTCTTCCCCTTTGTAGGGTGGTGTGATTCTCCCTCTGTGCTACAGCCAGGGGACTGAGTGGCAATCCTGAATGAAGTCAAAGTATATTTCTGGCTTCAAGTAACTTGACCTGTTCCGAGGACCTGAGTTAAATTGTCATAAACTCCAATACAGTTGGCTTGTAACCAAATGAGCTCTTAAAATTCCAGAGGTCTCAGGTTTCACACCCAGACTCACTGTGACCAAGCACTGTACACTGTACATGTGAGTGAATTGACACACAACATCCCGTCACATAATGGCTGTTCAGGAATGGTTGAGTCCTGGGCTCAATTCCTGGTTGTAGCCGGAAGCCCATGAGGAGGAGGAGGGTTCTAGTCTGCTCTGCTATGAGGGCTACTCATAGAAATGGGGGGCCCTAGAAGGGAGGGGCATTGCATCCTGAGCTCCCATCTGCCCCCCCCCCCCAAGCTTGGTGAGATTCAGATGAATCCCGCAAAAGGCAAAACATGGGGAAAGTACATTGCTTAGCTTCTAAACACGTTGCCTTGGCGATTAGCCTTGGTTTTTTTTTTTTTAGAAAAATGGTGAGTTTGTTTTCAGAGTCACAGAGTTGGGGCCTTGGAGGTCTTCTAGTCCAACCCCCTGCTCAGGCAGGAGATCCTGTATCATTCCAGACAAGTGGCTGTCCAGTCTCTTCTTGAAAGCCTCCAGCGATGGAGCTCCATCATCGCTGGAGGCTTTCAAGAAGTGAGGGAAGCCGTTTCACTGGTGAATTGTCCTCACTATTAGGAAGTTTCTCTTTAATTCCGGGTTGCTTCTCTCCTTGATTAATTTCCATCCACTGTTTCTTGTCCGGCCTTCAGGGGCTTTGGAGAATAGCTTGACTTCTTCTTCTTCATGGCAGCCCCTCAGATGTTGGAACCCAGCTATCGCGTCCTTCTTTTACTTCCACTAGGCGTGCCCAGTTCCACACCCAATTCATGGTCCCTTGCTTTCTCCTTCCGCAACAGGAATTCCCAGGACAAATCAGAGAACCCCATGGTTCGGCTCTTTTATGGGACTTTCCTAACCGAAGGGGTTCACGAAGGTAAGCCGGAAGACCTTGCGAATGGGCAGGGAAGGCATCTCAGTGCTGTTGCTGCCTCCTCCAGTTTTATTTTCTGCCACCCTTAAAAGGACGGTCTCTGGGATTTGGTTTGGTTCTCCTTAAATTGACGGGCCTCTCCCCTCCCCTATTTTAGGCAAGAGGTTTTCCAAAATCGAGACCTTTGGCCAGTATCCCCTGCAGGTCAACGGCTACAAGAATTTGCACGAATGCTTGGAAGGAGCCATGGTGGAGAAGGAGAGCGGGCCAGACCTTTCCAAGCAGGCAGTGACCTACACACAAGAGGTGAGTGTTGTGGCATTTGCACAACTGTCAGGGGGAGCCAGGACAGACTTGTCAGTTACCAACTTGAAAACATAGAATATGATGTAGGAGTGCACGCTGGAGTTAAGGGAATGTTGTGGAATGACTAAGAGCATGCAGCGTGTGACCTTTATAGTTCACATGTTGTGTCTGGGGGTGCGAGTGTGATAAAAATATTTTTCTTTCTGTTGAAGCCTGCCCGTAGGAAAGAGCCAGTGTGCCTCCGTATTTTCGGGGGATAAAACTACAGTTTTTGATTTAATGGTATGCTTTTCTTGTTTGTAACTTTGTCTTTTGTATCTTGAGTATATGTTGCACTCTTTTTTTTCTTCACTCTCCAAAAATCTTCTACTGATTTTAACTTAATAAGTCCTAAAAAATTCACGTTGCTTGCAACTGGAAAAAAAAATATGTTCGGGACTATCCTAGTTTACTTCCTGCAGTTCCTACAGCCGGCTGAGGAATTCTGGGAGTTGAAGTCCAGGCTTCTTTTGAGTCCCCAAGGTTGAGAAACAGAGGGAGGGTAGAGGAAAGAAAAGGATTCAGGATTTGCACACTTTCTACGTCTGCCTAGGAGTTGTTAACCAAAGCATTGTAGTTCAGTTTGTGGTCCAAAGACCAAACATACGGAAAATATTTAAAGCACCTAAGAAACCTCAAAGGTGCTTTTGCAAAAGGCAACTGGACTCTTCTTATCCACGAAGAGTCATCCGTTCCGGTTGGATGGTGGTGGGGATTCAATTCAGAAACTCAATTCTGACAGGATCCTCCTACCCCCCCATCCAATCAGAATTGATGAAACTTCTTGGACGAGAGAAGCAAAATGTTTTCAAAGAAAAAAAAAACCCAAGGAAGTCCAATTTTGTTTTGTTTTGTTTTTGCTTTTATTTTTGAAAAAGCACCTTTGAGAAAACCATGACTTGGATGACTGAGAATCTTCGTAGACATTCACCTAAGAAACCCTTCCCCGTGGGAAGAATTGGAGCATTCAGCTTTCACATTTGTATCTAGGGGGAGCTGAATGGCTCCAGCCGCACTCTGCCTTTGGCCCAGAACAAAATGTCCAGTTGGGAAACATTTTGACTGGTTCATTTCTTCTTCAGTGATACAAACAAAGAACCAGGGGAGGTAAATCCCCTTTTTTTAAAGGGGCTCTCCCAACTACATTGGAAAGAGTAAATGTTGCAGCACCTTCTCATATGTTCCAGGAGAACAGACTAGCCAGAAATAGCTTCCAAGGGGAGGTGCCGTTTTGATCACGAGGGGGCCCGTCTGGCAGGAGATGAGAGGAGCCTATTAAAAGACGGAGTCCTTGGCAGGAATTCTTCCAGTAGGGCTTGTAGAATTGCAGTGAAATTGTTTTCATCCCATGTTCAGTTTGAAATGGTTTTGTAAAAATTAGGAAATAGCATTTGGGGCAAGAGTTGGCTCCAGAACACAGCACCTGTGTAGGTAGCAGGTTGCAAAAGTGCCTCTCCGCTTTTGCAATCCTCCAGAATGGATGAGCCTGGGGACTTCCACCTTTTTAAATTATTTTGATGGGCGTGGAAAGAAAGTGGGAGTGGGAAGCACCAATTTTGCCCTTAAAATTTCCGATTCCCCGCTATTCCTTAAAAAAAAGAAAAGTCTTGGCCCATCCATTTACAGCATGCGGTTCTAATCCAGCATTTCTCATCCTCGGCCACTTTAAGATGCTCATTCGTATATGCTCTGCTGTCTGGTGAATTCTGGGAGTTGAAGTCCACGGCTCTTAAAGTGGCCAGGATTGAGAAACACGGCTGCAAACCAATTGAAGTTGTGCACATCTGCTTCGTGGTGCTTAGCAAGTGATTTCTGGGAGGCCTTCCTGTCTCAAGAAATACTGATTTTTTTTTCCCCACCAAAATCATACAATCCAATTGGCTGAACTCAAACAGCGATTTCTCTTTTTTCTGGGTGTGACATGAAATGGGATCTAAATAATTGTTTTTCCTGCTTGCACTGTACATGGAGAACCCCGTTAGTGAAAAAAGGCAGTTTATCATTAGCCCCCATCCCACTTAACCTGTTGTGGGTCTGTTTCAGCGCTGGTTTACAAAGCTCCCCCCAGTCCTGACCTTTGAACTTTCCCGGTTTGAGTTCAATCAATCCCTCGGGCAGCCGGAGAAGATTCACAACAAGCTAGAATTCCCGCCAGTCATTTACATGGATAGGTAAGATGGGAGGGGGGGAGTTTTAAAGACTTGAGACTTCCAACACCCCCCCCCCAATATATATATATATATATATAT
>JAEANM010016985.1:0-13097 GCA_017656035.1 Myanophis thanlyinensis
CGCGCGCGTGTGTATAAAGAACAGGCATTTGTAGATGCCTATGTGCAGATTTTTTTTCCAATTCACTGATTGTACATCAGTATAGTTTGGATGAAACTGTTCTTTTTCTTTTATCTAGAAAATGTATATATATATATGACTAGTAGTCAGCATTATCTCTGACTGTCCATCTCATGACAAAATGTATTTTTATGTGCGGAGTTTTAACTTTTGATCTAATGGTAGTTTTAGCTAAAGCAGATTTTTACAAAACCAATTGCCCTCTTGAAAAAAGTTTCCAGTCCTTCTGCTCAAAACCAAATGTGGGTGAGGTAATTTAATACTATTTCCCATGGATTTAAAATATTGCATCCACAAAAATGACGAGCACCACACATAACCAATAGGAGGCAGTGTTCCTATGTACTATGTAAAGTGATTCCATTTTTTGTTATTTTGTTGCACATGCTTAGCATGTTTAGAAGTACAGGGTCACTTGCCACTTTGCTATTAGTAATGCCCTAAGCTTTGCTTTCGAAATTTTGCCTTTCAGTTCTCTGTACAATGACTGCAGACCTTGAATGCTGCAAGAAGACTATTAAACTGAAAGGTGGCACTGGATATCCTAATACACCCTTCATTTCTCGTTAAGATAGCTGATTAATAATCTAAAAGAAACTGATTTCACTTTATAGATGAGGAGATAAATGATAGAACAATAGAAGACCATTTCTTGATAAATAAAATAACCTTACATATTATATTAGAAGGCAGGGGAGCAGGACAAGATAATTTTATGCAGGCAGCTTGTTTTACTTCCACACAGCAATAGCTGAATCCCATTAAGGGAGATTAGGAAGGAAAATGCCCCAATCTTTTCAGCATATGACTAGCCACTAATATTTGTCCCTACGGTTGATTAGTGCATACAGTCACATTTCTCCTAGCAATAACAACACTAAATGGTCAAAGATGAGGTCTTAACCTATGCACATGTCAAGTCTTACTACTTCCTTCCCACAAAAGGACTGGAAAACTTGTGTTCTCTGTCTCTGTCTGTCTCTCCCCCCTCCCTCCGCCCGCCCCTCTTTTGTGTAACCCAGGAGAATCAAACAACTGATCACGAGTCATCCATAGCAATATTTCTCACAGAGCACCAGAATGCCTGTGGTTGCTTATGATATTTTAAAGATCAGTACAGCCCTTAGAATCTATGGTCCCAAAAGGGCTTTTTCAAGAGGCAATTGGATTTTCTGATTTTTCTTTGAAGAAGTTTTACTTCTTATCCAAGAAGCTTCTTCAACCCTGACTGGGGAATAGAAGCGAAATATCTTCAAAGAAAAACCAGGAAGCCCAGTTGCCTCTTGAAAAAGCATATTTGGGACAACCATGACCTGGATGACTAAGAATCTAGAGATTTAAAATCCACTGATTACTAGAAAGAAGTGGATGACACCACAGATGGAAAGGATTAAAAAAAGATGATGTTGTAGCAGCTGGATATGACACAAATAATACATTACAGGAAACCTATTCTTTCATTATGGCATTTCTAGACCCATGACATTGTTCCAGAGAACCTGAATTACAGTTTGATTTATGCAGTTCCACAGAATTAGTTGATTCCTGATAAAACTTCTAAAAATAGGTTTGATCAGGGAAACATCACAAGTGTTGAATCCAAGGCTTTTATCTTCCAAAACACTCTATACAACTTGTTTAATGAAGAAAAACACAATGCACAGATAGCAGATTATTTCAATAAATTATAATATGCTCTTCGGAAATTGAAAGTGAAGGATTATAGTTATAAAGAACAGTGACCTCAGCCACTGATAACACAGCCTCTTAATGGAAGGTGTACAGCAGTAATTACATGGATTCCTCATTCACACTGTAGGAATGAAAAAAAATGAATGTGTTAGATTGTACAGATAGGTACCCATCAATTCAATCCCTTTCATATTGTAATTCAAGAGAAAAGCCCTCATTGACTCAAACACAACAAACAACTGTGAATTGTGTGTATGTGGCTAAATTCCCACTTTGTGAACTAGGGTTTACAATGCTATTATAATGTTATTGAATTCCTGCTGATTGTTGATTTAGACTTCTAATGTTCCAGCTAAGTTAATAGAAAGTACAGGAAGTCCTTGTCTTAAGACCACAATTTAGTACATAATTTCTGTTGTTGAGCAAGATATTTGTTAAGTGAGATTTGAGCCATTTTACAACCTTTCTTGCCAAGTTGCTAAGTGAATCCCTGCAGTTGTTAAGTTAGTAACACAGTTGTTAAATGAATCTGGCTTTCCCACCAAGTTGCTTGTCAGAAGATCCCAAAAGTGGATCACATGGCCTGGGACATTACAACTGTCATAAATATGAATCAGTTGTTAAGCATATACATTTTGATCACGTGACCATGGGGATGCTACAATGGTCATTACTGTTAAAAACAGCCATAAGCCACTGTTTTCAGTGCCATTGTAAAATGGTCACTAAATGAACTGTTGTAAATCAAGGACTACCTGTATATTCTTGCATCCATTTCCAAGCTCTCAATTAGCTTAGATCTATACTTGTCCCGAAGACAGTTTCTTAACATGCAATTAACTATTAGTTAGGAAAGAGCATTGTGTAGTTTTACAGATGCCTAGTGGGGTTTCCTTTCAAACCAAATGGCACTTGGACTACTAATCCCAGCATCCCCATTGGAAAATTGTACTATTTATTTTTTCACATCCCCCCCTTGATCAGAGTACATGGATCCTCAAGTCAAGAGGGCAAAATATGGGCATCACAGGCCCTCTTTTTCTTACTCACACCCTGTATATCTTATGCTATATCCTTGGGTGATACTTGCTGACGCAACTGCTCCATTTTCTGCTCATGCTGGCGCTGACGTTCATTTTCTTCATGCTCATATCTCAACCTTGTCAGTTCAAACTCCATCCGCCTCTTTTCCAGCTCTGTCTCGATGGCTAAGTCCAGCCTGCTGCTTGACCATTGTGACTCTGCCCCATTGACCACAATGCGTGGTGCCTGCAGCCCCAGGTGTTCAGTCACCCCATCATTCTGTTGCTCCGGGGGCATATCAGCTTTTTTTACCTCTGCAGTGGTCTCCAATTGCTGTTCACATTTTGGGCTCTCTTGATGTCCATTTTGCTCACTGGACAACTTCTTTTCTTTCATCTCTGGCCTGTATACTTCCAAAGCCAGCTGAAGCTCTATCCTCATCTTACCATTCTCAGCAAAGGCCACAGAAGTTGTTTCAGCTGTGGCTTCTTCTGGGCCACACCCAGATACTTTCTGGCTCACTATATGGAGGTTTCCTTGCCTATGGCGCATTTGTTCCATCTTTTCTTCATGCTGCCTCTGTTTCTCCTTCTCTTCATATAGTTTTTGCTCATGTTGTCGCTGCCTCTCATTCTCCTCAGAGATGTGTTTCAGTTTGGCCAGTTCAAACTCCATGCGCAACTTCTCTAGTTCAATTTCTGTAATGGGGTCCAGCTTACCCCCAAACTGCTCCTCTTCCACATGAGCCCCACTCCTGGAGGGAGATCCCTGGCGTATGTGCTCCATCTTTTCCTCATGCAGCCGTTGCTTGTCATTCTCCTCATGCTGCCGCTTCAGTATGGTCAGCTCAAAATCCAACCGCATCCTCTCTATCTCACTGTCAGTTTCATGGGTTTGCGTGTGCCTGGCTTTTTGTTGTTCTTGCTCTTCAGCGTAATCATACTTATCATCTTTGTGGACATTTTTCTCCTTTTTGACAACTGCCTCTAATGGCAAAGGACTGTTTATGATTTCTATCTGCTGTAGGGTCTCGAAGAGCATCTGTTGATCTCCATTAGCCAGAGTATCATGCATAACAGAGAGGTTGGCAGGACACACTGGCATAACTTCACTGACCTCCTAAAACATAAGAAAGGGAGGGGGCATCATGCATACATTTCTGAGATGGCCTAATTAACACTTTATCTTGGTCTTTTTATCTATATCTGAGATGGAGAACCTGTGGTCCTCCAGATGTTGCTAATAACTCCAGTCAGCACTAACAATAGTAACAAACATTGGAAATTATAGTTGAGTGATATATGGAAGGAAAAGTTTCTTTTCCCTTGCAATAAACATTCTAATGGTTTTAGGTCCTAGGCCAAACTGATTCTGTTCTGAACAAATGAAAATTTCCAGTTCTCATCTATGCCATGGTACAAAACTCATCATGGAAAGTGTGGAGAAACAGTGAAAAAGCAGATGTATACAAACAAGCTATGTAGATCACTCAGTTTGCACCATATATTTTCAGTGCAAATGGATAAAGATATAAAAGAAGATGGTAGAAATGAGTAATGGCATCAATAAAGGTCAACTGAGCGAAAGGATAATTGTAGTTTCACTAAGTTGAGTGTCCATGATTTTTTTTTAATGTAGTTCTCTTCTGACAACACTGTTTTCAGTTTCCAAACTCTCAGAAATCCTTTCAGTTTGGCTCACAATTGTCCTCACTATACAACCAGCCTCTAATCACTAAGATCCTCACATCTTAGAAGTGAGTCATATGGATGGTCAATGGGAATTACATGAAAAGTGTCTCACAACACCACAGTTCTCACTCTGGAATCATTATTTTGTAAATGATTGGCTATAAACTGCTCAAAGTTACTTTGGTAAGGTGGGTGGTGTATATGTTAATTAATTAATTAATTGAATGAATGAAGTTTGCTAAAACATGCTGTAGCCACTAAAATAAGGGAAAGCAAGCATGATATCATTACTCTGTTCACAATTTAAAAGAATGGTGAATGATCACATCTTGGCTTTAGGAAACCATGATTATATGAGGGGAAGAAGATGAGAGGTGAGAGCTTCTGCCATGGGAGAATATCCCACTCCAAAGCTCCATGGAGCTCCAGAATTTCAGCTGAAAAATAGATTAGCATTATTTTGATTTGCAAAGTTGATCTGGAAAGAAATTAATTAAGCTGCCAGATATAGTCACTGTTGTGGAATCACAAAGGTAGTCAATTAATCCTAGATTGCAAACACTGCATATGAAGGTTAAGTGAACTGAAATAAAATGAAGAAACAATTCTTCAACACAAAATGTTAGGGGCAGTTTATATGAACTCAGAATTTCCTATGCTGCTGTAGAAAGATCTTTATAAAGAAGATGATTCTGGCAACTGATATGGTTTCTTGCAAGATCAGAGCTCCTTCCTCCTTTACTATTAGGGAAACATAGCCAGGGAGTCAAAAACTTTTGGTGCCTGTGAACACAGTTGGAATTTTTGGAGTATGTCATACAGGACTACTATATACGGACTACAAAAACCTGGACCTTCACTAGATAGTGACAGAAAAGTGCTAAAAATAATCATAGGGATTTTTTTTTTTAAGGCCAGTTATGCTAGAACTAATCTTATGAACATTTTTACTAAATGTTTGAAAAGGTGGGCATGGCCAACCATCAAATACCTGCCTTTAGAAAATGGTTACTAGGACAAATTCATAACTTGATTAAGGATGTATGAAGATGAGTCTAACACACTTGGCTAACATACATGGTTGTACTACTTCCGTGGGGCAAAAAGTCAGACAAAATCTCTGGCCAGAGATTTCTGTATTCTTCCTGAGGATTTCTGCACTTGAAATGTGGAGAAATTACAAATAAATGAATAAGAAAAGCCTGGTGTCAGACTGGCTTTTCTGATCTGCTCCCAAGTTGTCATAGGTAGGGGGATGGGATGGGAAATCACGCCTCACAGCTGTACCCAGGAATTCACACTCCAGTCAAAACAAAACACACCATAGCTGTCTGAAGTCAAGGCCATCTCCACGGAGACCAGCAACAGTCAGTTGAGGGGAGTGACTTCTACGACCTGTGAAATTGCTTCATTGGGAAATGTGACTGGTGACATCCTGGGGTGAGGGGGCAACAGGGTCAGAGGCAAGGCGTGAACTGGGTGAAGTTAGAGCTGGCTTCACTTAGTTTGTGCCGACATGGCATTCCTAATAAACGAATGGCTTTTTCTTGCTAAATGGCTTGAGGCTCCTGTTTTTATTAGAGCATTGGTTGGAACCTTGACATCTGGATTTTTTTTTGAGATTGTCGGGATGGTGATAGTATAAAATCTAACCCTCTTTGTCCATTAAATAAATTTAAAAACTTAGTTAAATGCCATTGACCTCTAGATTCCTAGTGAGTCCATGGACAAATTCTCATCATTTGGACATGACTCTAGTAATAATCTGTAACTCTTCCAGCTACACCCTGTAATCTCTTTGAAACTTCTCAGCTACTTTATTTGCTGTTTCTCCTTTGACTTCCTTCAACCTTGTCAAGCATCATTATCTTTTTAGTGTTTATCTGCTCATATATTATGCTCAGAATATGAATTTTTACCTGCTGATCTTTACTTCAAGGAAACAATTAGCCTTTATTTAGACAGGATTGATTGATTATGTCCTGTTGCAGTCCATTGTACTTTGTATAGCCACTGTCAGATCTATAATTCAATCTTCTTTATCTCACACATACTTTTACAATGTCCAATTTTCATAGCTGCATATTATCTTTACAAATAGCATTGCTTTAACTACTCTGGTTTTTGTTGTTACAAATATCCTTATCCTCCTTCTCTAGCAATAATCTTATCTTTACTCTTCCAGCACACTGTTCATCTTTATTATTCAGCTCAAGAAAACAAAATTATCTACATTTTTACTTCTGTAGTAATCCACACATTTGCATAAGTAAGTCTGAGCCTATTACTGAGTAAATTATACCTGAGCACAAAGTGATGTCCTCTCTGAGTATTATTGCCACGCCATTTTCTTTATATATTATCATGACCTGAATGTTATATGATGTAATCAAAATTCTACTCCAGTTAAGTTAAATTACCCCTAATTCATTCACTTTAGTATGGTCCTTATGACAATATCAAGTTCAGCTTGTGTTTGTATATTCCATGTTCCAATTCAATGTGTTTTTGTATGCCAAAAAAGTACAAAAAAGTATTTTTTTAATACTGCTACCACAGTGACAGGACTTCCTTGTAGCCTTTGTCATTACCTCCAGATCCACATATGAAAGTTGGATATTCTTGTCTAGTAATTACAGGAGTGCATTCTGACTTGGGAATGTACATTCTCATAACCTGGCACCCAAATTTGTCTAAATATTACAGCCATGTCCATACTGTTTTCTTAACAGTGCAAAAGGAGCTTGCCATTGTCATCTTCCTTCTTTGATTTTGGAACCCCTCTGCAAATTCTCACCTGTCCTCATACCTATTGTGGATTATCTTTAGCTTTAACCTTCCCTTTTGACCTTATAGGCAAAGGTGTTCATTACAGAATATTATGTACCACTGCAATTAATCCCAGAATCATTGAGACATTTGAGCCCTCCCACCTCATGAAGATGGTAGTCCTCTGAGAGACAGATAAAAAAAAACTAATTTAAAAAAAGATAAAAGAGGGCAAAAATTTACTATACTGCCGAAGAAGACAGGACAAGATTCAATAGATTTAAATGGCAAGACAGGAGATATGGGAGAATTTTTAAAATAGTCTACAGTCTATCTACAGTCTAACAGTGAAAGAGGAATGGAGGAAAAGTATGCTGGAAGATTAATCTTTTGGTAAAAGCTTTCTCAGCTAACATCTACTTTGCTTGCAACTAAAGAAACAGAGAAAGCAAGATCAAATAAACCATGAAATGTCTAACCTTGGTTTTCAAAGAAACAGAAATAATAAAAGCAGCTAGAATCTTTATGCAATCCTTGTTATATCCTCAATGAATCTCAGATAAACTTTTGAGAAGCCCATCCTAGTTTATCTTCCCCATCTACCATGCAGAACACTTGTGAGGATAAAGTGATTGTTTGTGCCTTGAACATTTTTGGAAAGGCTTTGGATCTTACCATGGAGAACTTGGATACCAAAGTTAGAGATATAAGTAGCTTGATAACACTATGTTTACAGATTAATTCTGTCCTTTTGCCGTCAGACAGATCCCAACTGTCCTGGTTTCCAAAACCAGATTATTCAAATCTACATTCCAGGCTAACTGTCTTAATGATGTCACAAGTTCCACACTCAGCTTCCTTCATGCTCTCACAGCACCACTGGCAACTTGCAGGGGCTTAACTGTATCTAATAAGGGGAGGGAGGGTCTTTTTAACAGACAGATATTGTTAAAATAAGTATTGTTGTAAGGAAAGTCAAATGTTTTTGAATTAGAACCTTGCTCTTTGAAGAAAGGCAAAGGGAGTCTGAGACCAAATATATCCAGCTGATTAGTTCCTGCTTGCCTTTATACAATTTGGAAAAAGAGAAATAAGAAGCTAGCACCAGGTATTCGTCTTTTTGGAATATGATGTCATGGCACAGCAGAAAAAGTAGTTTAGAAAGGCTCTGATCCAAGGAGTGATATTTGTTGACTCCAATCCCCAGTAAGAATGCAGCAAGCCTAATGCCAGATCTAGCTTTGGAAAACTGAATTGCGTACAAAATGATCTGTGTGCCTTTCCCCTGCTTGTGTAGTCTGACACCAGCAGTAATAAAAAAAAAATGTCATTGATAGTTTTTAAGTCTCCTTCCTCCTTTCATGATATCCATGGTTCAGGCACAGTAATGTGATTTCTTCAAGGCACTCTGTCTTTAAGGATGTATGATAATTTTTCTGGTAACAGCATACTAGAAAGGCATACCAGAGTATTAGAAAAAAGTTTCAAAGTTAATGTTTTCCCCCCTTTCCAATACCACACAAACATCACATTTGACATTTGAAAGCAGGCACATCATTTGAGGCAAATATAAGGGCAGAAGTATTCAATAATAAAGGAGGTGGTGGTTGTTGGTATCTGGACATTATTGGTGTTCATGTGCTGTAAGGATTGGATATGCTAAATCCATGTGCAGCTGGAGCAGGTCCTTGCAGCTGATGACCCAACAGGAGTGTACAGAATTATTTAGTCATCTGCAAAGAGAATTGATTGATGGAACAATTGGAAAGGATAGTTCAGAAACAAGCAAGGATAGCTGGTCAGGAATGCTCAGATTCCAAGTTCAGGAAAAGTTATTTTCTATTTTTCCCCCTCTAAACTCACAAGAAAGCCCAAGAAATGAAAATAGTGAAACTGTCTAAGAGACTGAAGATATCACA
Source organism: Myanophis thanlyinensis (assembly GCA_017656035.1). Classification (NCBI taxonomy): domain Eukaryota; kingdom Metazoa; phylum Chordata; class Lepidosauria; order Squamata; family Homalopsidae; genus Myanophis; species Myanophis thanlyinensis. Next base: position 9,155 of record JAEANM010016985.1, read on the forward strand.
TCTGGCATAAGAATACCTGTGGGAAGCGGAAATAAGACAGTTAAAAAACTATCCATAAAATCCTATATAGAAAAGCCTGTATAGTAATCTGTGTTCAATATATTAGAAAAAAGCACACTATGTTAATTTAAAAACTCTAAAACCTCATTGTAACTTAGAGAACAGTGTGTTTATAGCTGGAAAATTCCCTTTTCCTACACCTCAGCTGGATTGTGGAAGAAAGTGGCTGACTAACATTTCAGTGAATTAAAATACATCATTGACTGGGCCAAATCACAGACTGCTGATAAATTTCTACTCCTCAGCATAATGTAAAAAAACTCCTTTGATGAGATGTGAGCAACTTGACTGGAATCCACACTTGATTCCTTAGCAACACTTTATCTTAATTGTTATGGCAACCAGAAAATTCTGTCATCACAGTGTAGAACTTTTTTAACATCACTGCTGTGGCAGTTTTGGAGGGATTCAGGGTCCTGTTTTAGTGTGCATGCCCACGTGTGTGTGTATTAAATCAGGGCAGCTGCTTTTAGGTCTTCTAGATGGGGCAAATGGGAGAATAGAGGCTGTTGCCTTAAAATCAGAGATTGGCGTACCTTTCTTGCTGGAAATAGATCTGCGATGGTAAGAAATTCTAATACATTACTGAGTTAAAACCTGTGGAAAGAGAGTATTTCAAGTCATTAAATAAAACAAGAAACATCATATTATACAAACAATGCCCATTTGCAAATTTGACATAAACTCAAGACAGGCAGGGTTGAAAACTTTTATGCCCCATTCAGATTGATGGGAAGATTAAATCAATAGCTTAGTGAAATCATGGGTCTACCATGTGAATTTGACATAGAGAACTCCACATATCGAAGGGCCTGCTGAAAATAGGCCAAAAGAAGGGATGCTTTTCCTTTTAGAACTTCCTTTTTCTGTAGTTATGGGGTGGGAAATGGGAAAAAGGTAAGATAAAGGAGTCCCTGCAGATTTTACTCCAGTAGTCATTGAGTACTCATCTTTGTTACAAGGCCATTGAGCCAGAGCTGTCCAAAGACATTTCCTTGGTCATGTGGCCAGCATGACATCACAGAGCACTACTACCTTCCCACTGAAGTGGTACCTATTTATCTACTTGCATTTGTAAGCTTTTGAATGGCAAGAGCTACGGTGAAGATGGGAACTCACCCCGTCATGTGATGCTCGGGTCTTGAACCTGGGCTGCTGACTTTTCAGGCAACAAGCCCCCCCTCCCCATTTTTTAAAAAAAGTAGTGAAATCTTTTTAAACAATTAATTAAAATAGGCATTAAAGCAGCATTTCCAAATGCTGAATAGTTGTAGTTCGAGAATAACTCCTGATAACTCCTTGGCCATGCTGGTTGGGATCAAGTCTTAACTCATCAGGTGACTGGGGGGACAGACAGTTGGGGAAAGTTTTCTTAATTACTTTTGTTGCACCCCCTTTGGCAATTACAACACATTCAGAGATAATCCCTATAAAAGAAGAGTACAGAATCTGTGGTTTTCCAGAATTCAATCTCTTAGAAGCTTCAGCCAGCAGGACAATGAAGAAGCAGATGGGAATACCTCAGGTTTTCCATTCCTGCAGAAGATTTACACCTGTTATTCTATTAGATTATATACAAGTCCTCCCTCACCATATCTGATCTATTTCAGGAAATATCCAGAGAACGCCATTCATCTTCTGAATTCTCCAACTTTGAGACAGAGTCCGTGCACCACACAGACAAGGAGATTCAAGCAGATCTGGATCATACTAGCAATCTGGAAGGGTCTGAATATTTTTATCAAGGAGGCAATGTAGAATTCAAGGACATGCAGGCAGGAATTGAGTTTGCTGTGCAGATAACCCCAATTAAAGATTCCAAAAAGCATAAGGAAAATACAGTAAGTGAGAAGGAATGTGGCAGATGGATGAGGGGTTTTCATTTTGCCCTTTTTTTCTGCCCTACCATTAGGCAATGTGCCATCTCTTCTGGTTAAAAACAATAATAAAAGAGTAATGTATTTGTAACAATGATCAGGTCCATGGATGAATGGATGGCAGAGAGTTTCAGACTTTCTCTTCCAGAAATCTTTTGGTCTTCATACCGTTCTCCTATCTCCTCTTGAAGTAGTGGTTTAATAGCTTTTGCCTCTACCAGTTATCCCCCTAACCTGGCAACCATCTCCTAACTTGGCATGAGAAAGTCAGAAATATGATTAAAAGGTCAAAGTGCAAAAAAAGAAAGAAGCTACTCTTAGATTGGCAAACTTTGCGCAGATGATAAGAAGTTTTAATTCAGACAAGTACCAAACCAGAAATCAGCCAGGCCAGCTCAAGAAGACAGATTGTTGTACAGAAAAGTAGAAAGTGTACAAGTAATATCTTTACAGTGTTCTGGTCTCACAAACATAGCAACAGGGACTCTTTTTTTTCTATTTTGGAAAAATATCAGATTCAGTTAATTAATTAATTTTGAACAACGTAATAATTCCTAGATATATAACAAAAATGAAAGAGAGGCATGGTGGCTTAGAGGTGGAGCTCTCCCTTCACAATCAAGAGGCTGTGCGTTTGATCCTAGGTAGTGGCAGATATTTCTCTCCTGGGCACAAAGAAAAATATCTGCTGTGAACTCTGCATAGGCATCAGGAAGGGCATCTGGCCAGTAAATGCTCAGCTCCATTGAGTCACCCTGACTCCACTCTGATGCAAGGGATTACAGAGTTGTTAAAAGGAAAAAAATAACAAAAATAAAAACATGAATAGTATAATGTGTAAACAATAATTAAACTTGAAAAAATTAAATACAGTTACAGTTATTCCCTAAATGCTCTCTGGAAAAAGTCTGCTTTAACCAGTGTCTGAAATGCTAACAGGTTAGATAACCAGCCCAAATTCCAGTGATATCATATTCAACAGAATTCTTGGAAACATGGCTCCTGGGCCCCATCTGTCTTCACTTTAATCTAGTATGGATTCAGTAGCATCTTCTCCTGGATGGAGCTTTTGGTCAATGAGACATAATCCCAATAGACTACACTGTCACTACAGCCACACTGCCTTCCTGCTCTCCAGCTTGACTTCTGCATCACTGAGAGAATTCTGACTTCTCCTTTCTCAGCTAGGTCTCTGTAACCATTGGGTTATCCCTTCATAATGATTCTCCTGCCCCAAGTTAGCATTAGAACAAAATAATGGCATCTCTAAGGATTCATTTATGAAGTACTTTAGGGACCTGGCCTGCTTTCCTTATACATCTAGAGAGGGGAACAACAAGGCTGGCAGTTCCTTCTTTGCACTTTCTATATTTCTTTTCCTACACTCTTCACTAGCTTTTGAGCAGTTTTTTTTCTGGAAGCATTGCATTGTTAATTAGAGCTTATAAATTTTATGCTAGACCAATCTTAGACTATTGTTCAACTGTTTGGAATCCCCACCACATATATGATATCAGTACAATTGAGTAGGTCCAGAAGTATTTCACGAGAAAGTCTTGCTCTCTTCATAGAATCCCCTATGCTACTAGACTCAAAATTCTTGGTTTGGATAACTTAGAACTGTGCCGCTTGCGGTCATACCTAGGTATTGCATATAAAATTATATGCAGCAATGTTTTACCTGTAAATGACTGTTTTATAAAATCTCAATAATACACGCACTAACAACTGCTTTAAACTTAATGTAAATTGATCCAAATTTGACTGTAAAAATATGATTTAGAGCAATAGAGTTGTCAAAGTCTGGAATGCTCTACCTGATTCAGTGGTTTCAGCTACAAATTTTCATAGCTTCAGTCACAAATTGACTTCCGTGGACCTTACACCATGCCTAAGTGTAAGTAGAGGGGGAGTGCATAAGTGCACTGATGTGCCTATCGTCCCTGTCATTGTATTTTTATCTTTTATTTTTGTATTTTTTGTTATTATTTGGAAAATTCAAATAA
>JAEANM010016986.1:0-13097 GCA_017656035.1 Myanophis thanlyinensis
AATTATTAACTCAGATGGTAAAATACTCATTGATCACATTAGCAGTAGCTTACTGAACACAGTCCACAAAGCAGATTCATCCAGAATATTCCACTGGTTGGAACCACCCCACCTTCCTCAACCACCTTATTCCATTTATGCGGCAGTGTATTCTGGCCCGGCCTCTCTGTCAAATTTTAGAAACCATTGTGGCCCGCGAGTTAAAAAGTTTTCCCACCCCTGCTCTAGAGTATCAAACTAGTGACCCGACAGCCGTATGCATCATGCACAGGTTACACCCATCCCAGCTCTGCAAAGGCAAAAATGTCATGATACATAGGACATCATGTGACATGATCGTGTTTGACACCTGTGGACTAGAGATACCAAAATCCTGCAACTGTTTTAGCCTCCAGTCTCTTAATCATTTTGTTGCTCTTCTTTGTACTTAGTTTCTAAGTTTCAACATCTTTTTTTTATTGTGGTGACCAAAACTGGACACAGTACTCCAAATGTGGTTTTACTAAAGCAGTATATAAAGCCGTGCTAACATTTCACATAAATTATCATGATTAAGAAAATCTGTGTGGTTGCTGACAGCTGACACCAACATAAACTATCGATTTCTCCTTAAGATTTCACATGCTCTGGGTATACATATAACCTCAATTTCCTTTTAAAACTGTTTTTGTTTTCTTTGTCTTCCTTTTTATTTCTATGTTTTTAAGTAAGTATTTATCTGGAAGGCCTTTTTTCTTTTGTTTTTTTGTTAACTAAAAGCCAGTCTAAAAAATAGAAGCATGCTACAACAGTGGAAATTGGGACAAAGTGAGCATTTCAGATAAGCCATGTTCTCCATTCCATCAAATTTCAATATTTGTTCTATCAGTGGGAGAAAAGAGATTTGTGTCTATCTTAAAGTTATGGAGTTTTTCATTCCAGCATGCCTTGAATTGAGTTTCACTCTTACTAATTAGCAAATAAATTATTTTATTTCTTGTTTCCAGATCTTCTTTTTTGCATTCCATCTTGGTTGGGGATCCTTTTTCATTTGCAGATCATTTTTGGGCGAAGATGCTAAAAATTAAACAACACAAATGAATATTTGGGTATTGAAAGAAACACAGTTATCAATAATTAGTAGCAATTGTCCATATAGGGTTGGCAAATAGCAATTAACATACACATTATTTTTACACAACATGAATTTGCATATAAACATATATTTTTAAAAAGCACTATATTTTCATTTATTTATCCATTATCCATGGAATAAATAAATTCTTCGTCCTTGAAGCAACCATCAACACTGCATTCAGTCATTCAGTTTAGATTAGTTCAGTTTAAGTATTTGATGCTGAAAGAAGAACTTCAAGTGCTTAAACATTAGCAGTAGTTTTTATTTGTAACAGAACTAAAGATGTATGTATGTGTCTTAGCATATAATATTTGTAGCTGGATCTGCGGAGGGCACATGCCAGGCTAATGTGGCTTAGCAAGGTATCCATTAGTACATCCCAGAGAATATTTTCCTGCTTACGTATTTCTGTGCAGCATAAGAGATCATGGCTAGTACTGTAATGATATGTTCTTTTGCATGCCTATTAGCAACCACTCAGACACAATTTTGCAGAGCATTGTTAGTAGTGGCTGTGCTAAGTGGACAGCTAGCAGGATCTTCCTACCCACTGAGAACATGAGACATTCATACAGTTTTTAATTCTCCCTTCACTACAGATAAAATAAAAACTGAAAATGGCATTTCAGAAATGTGTAAAGTTGGTTTGCCATTAGCTTTAATAATTATCTTGTTTCCTTTGTGGGAACAGAAGGATAGCACTTACTCACAGTTGGCATTTTGTGTCCCAAATATCAGTTCATACTGCATCTTATACTGAAAATATAGCCATAATTTGTTTTGATTCAGCAATCTCTTCCCTTCATAGGTACAAATTAAATTTATTACAATATTGATATGTGAAGGAAATCCAAATCTCAATAGCTTATTTTAAAACCCTATACTTATTTACTTAAATACAAATTCTGTGGTTAACAATAAAACACAATGTGAAATACAAAAAGCAAAACTCAAAAATAAGAATTAAAAACTATTTCATGTATCAATTAGTGATTGAAAGCCTGACCCCCAAAAATGTTACCTTCTTTTTTAAAGGCAAAGCAAGTGAAGGCCAAATACAACTTGTAAGAGTTCCACATCTTGCATCCTAGGCAGGAGAAGGCCATCTCCTATCCGCCAGGAAAGCAAATCCTTGGCAATAGGAATATTTTTAAAGAAAAGTTTTTCCTCCAGATTTTAATGCTGGAAAATGATTCAGTAGGATGCACACCTCCTTTTAAAATATAAAATTAGAATTTATAAATTTGCATGAGAAAAGCTTGTAAAAATATTAAATATTTTACAATATTTGCACTTACACTATTTGAATTTTGGCTCATTATTGACCAATGTCTACACAAGCAATTGAATCTTATAGGATATAAGAATAGTGAGCCTAAGAATTGTTACATAAGTATCAGATGCAAAATTAATTGCCTAGCTCTGTTATAGCACAGAGGATTTATGATGTTGCAGGATGTTAATAACAATATAAATAGTTGTTAGTAGAACTGAAAAGGTATAATTAATGACTTCAATCTGGGGTTTTCATACAATTGCCTACTGAATCTTTTTCTTCTTACTTTTTTCTTGCAAATTTATAAATGCTCATTGCACTTGAAAGAGTGATGCTCTCTGGCTTCAAGCATCTTTCAAGACATTTTGTGTTTCTCAGTTATTATTTCTAGTACAGAAAGCTCTGATCACAAAATCAGTGGCTTTATTCTTCAATAGCAATCATATTTCCCATTTTTCCTGGAATCTGTTCATCTTGCACTGATCCCACATTGGTCTGTATGCACATGTGAAATGTTCATGCATTTTTCTATGGAATGCTGATTCCTGAAAAAAAAAGGGACTAGAATATGTTTCATTATTTTAATTCCTACAGTAGGAATAAAGAACTATTACTGAATAACTATACAGTAACAAGTTAAAAACAGGAACTCTTTAGAGATCAAGGTCTCACATGCTATATACTGTAAAAAGTCCATTTATAATAAAGAAATTCTTGTTGTCCTTGTTTGGTTGTTAATTTTCTTTAGAGTCCTTCCTGACATCTACAACAGTTAAAAGAGATAATCCACTGTATCTTTCAAAGCAAGGTATCAATTTTCAGATCATATCCATCTCTATATCTCCAATACAGCTAAGGCAGAAATGTTGTGAAATTTTGAGGTTATGAGTGCTTGAATGGGATGAAATAGGCTGAATTTGAAGGAGCATGTCCATGATTGGGAAGTGATCTTGGACTCATACCTACTAAGGTGAATGCTGTAGGCAGGAGAGTTTTTCTTCAACTTCAATTGTTCTAGTTGCAGTCCTACTCGGAGAAGGAGGCTCTGCTGGCACTGACGTACATTCTTATCAATAATACCTATATGGCTTATTGCAATGCACTTTTCAGGGGAGCCGCTTCCGTAGACTACCCTGAAGCTGAAATTGATGCCAAATGGTGTGGCCCACATGGTAAGAGTGTAAGAGCCACTATAGTTATATAAACATTGTGTCATGGGCACTACACTGACTTTCAGTGAGCTTCCAAGTGCAATTTAAGGTGCTGGTTTCAATCTTTAAGGGTCTACAATATTTAATTGTCAAGATCAGGGGTGTCAAACCTTTTGTTTTTATATGACTGTAAACTAATAATCAGTCAAAGGCAATGTATATTGAACCTTCAAACTTTCCGAATTCTCAGTTCTGGGCCATGAATAAGAAGTTTCAGTTACTTTAAATACTTTCCATCTCACAGTGGTTAGTATCCATTTTCCCCCCACAAACTTTTGATGCGATTCAGTTTTGTTTTATTTTTTAAATCTAGACCAGCGTTCTGGCCTACAGCCAACCTAATGTCTAGGAGAAGCTGACAAATAAAGATTAATACTGTGGCAAAATCTCTAAATGAAAAGTAGTATTTTAAAATCCTCCCGAATTGATCCAGGACCGCCAAGCAGAACCACCCGCCCCTTCCGAACCTTTGAATTAGTTCCGCCTGCTTGGCTCAACACCCGCCTTAGGCTCCGCCCCCCTCACGGCGCAGCCACTCAACGCAAGGCTATGACATCAGCGCAAGGGAAGCCGACCCGGGGAAGTAACGAGAGTGAAACATCGTAGCGATTCCTTTTCCTGTCTCCGCGCTCGAAAGAGGCAGCGAACCGGCCCCAGGGACCGGGACAGGACCCGGAGGAGCGGCGCCTTGTCCCGAAGAGACCCAGGGGAGGCCGAGAGACAACTCTGTATGCCCAAAGCGGAGGAAAGCGATAGCCCAGAAGAAATCGTGCCTTGAAGTAAAGCAGCAAGGCGGGAAGGCGTTGAGTTTTGATCCGGCTGTTGCGCGCAAACTTCCTACGAGCGTGGGGACGAAGGAGAGGAAGCGGGAGGAGAGGCAGGGCGAGGCGGGCAGGGTGGAACCCGCAGTTTGGCTGTGTCCGCTTCGGACTGAACGATGCTGTCTAACTCTCAGAATCAGAACCCGCAAATACTTTTCCCCAATCCGCCACCGCCGCCGCCTCCGCCGCCACACCAGCCTCCGCAGCAGCAGTTGGCCCAACAACAACAACAACAACAACCACAGTGTCCCCAGTTCCACCTGAAGTCTGTCCTTCCGATAAAGAAAAATGCCATCACGGATGATTACAGGGTCACCACGCAAGTCCTGGGGCTGGGGATTAATGGAAAAGTTTTGGAAATCTTAAACAGGAAAACCGGGGACAAATTTGCCTTGAAGGTAAGCTTTGTCAGAGATTTGGATGTACGGCGTCTCTGGATGCTCTTCGCCTTTGCGGGTTTTTTATTTTTAAGTGTATTTTGGCCGGGATCGGGAGTTTTGTGTGAATTGAACTTCCCCACTAAGCTGAAATAAATTGGACCGGTTCGGAGACATGAAACTCCCTTTCCCCCCTCCCCCCCAGGCTGTTTTGGCCACGCTGTAAAGGGGATTTCATACGGACTTGAGTGTTCTCGATCGGCCGATTCCGAACCACGAAAGTTGTTTCGTGTTAGTGCGTGACGTGTGTTGGGAAGGCTGGTCGCCGTGGTGTTGTGGTTTGAACCCCCGCACGGCGAAGAGTGAGTGTGATCGGAGGCGGCGCTTTGTGGTTTAGGAGGAGTTCCACACCCTTTAAGTGTATTCACCAGCGGAAAGTTTTGTCTCGCCTGGCCTCGATTTAGGTGAAAGACTGCTTGAAGATGTAATCAAGTTTCCTGTCCCTTCTAACCGATACTTCCCCATTCAGCGTTTGGTCGGATAGGAATTCCCCAGGAAGGAGGAATTCCCAAAGTACAAAACTGCAGACTCGCTTTCTTTCACGCAAAAGGGCTCTGTCACGCGTGGGATCGCGGTCTTTGGTATTTAACTCACCTCCGAGAACCCGTAGCTTATTTGATGACCAGCAGTTTCCTATGTAGTAGCCGAAGGACACCCCCCACCCCCACCCCGTTCTTTTACTCGTGGAGAAACAACTGCTCGACTCTCTCCTTTACTTCGGCGCGGAGTCTACATTGCCCTGCGGTGGAGGGTTGGTGTGGGTGGGGGAGAGAGAGAGAGAGGAGAGCGGGAGGCAAATCGGGAAAAAATAATAATAATAAAAGGAGAAAGCTTTGCGTGCAGAGCAGCTGCTGGTTGAGGGGGGCTGATAAATCCCGCGAGGCCCCTTGAGAAAACCAGTGCGGGATCTAAGGTTGGCGGGCCTGATTAGGAAACGTAATTGCCTTTTGAGATTTGGACCCCCAGGCCGTGGCGGCTCCTTCTGGCGCAGCCGGGCCTGGTTTTTCTCCTTCCACCCCGCCTCCTTTTCTTCAGGGAAAAGTCCCGTTGACTGAAAAGTGCCTGGTTTCAGCCGAGGGGGGCGGGGCGGGAGAAGGAGAATGAAAGCAAATTCACCAGCAACAGTTTTTGTTTTTGTTTTTGTTTTTGCGGTCGGGAAAGGAATGAGAAGAGCGCCGTGGGAAGCGCTTTTGCCCGGGGATTGTTCTCCTGGGGCTGGACCATCGATGCCCCAAAGGGGAGGGGCTTAGAAGGACAACAAAGCAAATGAGGCTGGGGGAAAAAAATGGAGACTCTTAACCTGTCATCTGAATGTGGTCTGGACGGATCACAGGTTTCGGGATTTGGACAATGGAAGTGGATTTTAAGGGCTCTTGAATTTCCTTGCCGCTTCCTCTGAGGTAGATGCTTCCGAAGACAGTTTCATGTCAGGACATTAAAAGAAATCTCAAGGGGACCCACTGATGCTCTCCAGATGTGTTAGGTCTGTAATGCCTAGAAGGCTGCAATCCTGCAAGGTGCAAGGCCAGCACATCTGGAAGGTACAAGTTTGGGACCATCTGTTGCATTGTTTCTAACCACCAGAACGTTTATCACTTCCAGATAGAAGCATAAAAATCCTGCCTTGGTTTAGAATGGCATGTGGAAAATGAAGGCATTTATGCACATAGCATTAAACACATTTGGAGGGTTATTTCATATAAAACCAGTATAAAATCCTGCCTTAAGTTAAAATGACAACGTGCAAACACTTTTCCATTTGTGCTGTGTAAGAATTTCAAGTGTGTTTGAAGAAACATTCTGATTAATTTTAAAGCACAGTAATTTGTGAGAACATGCTCAGTTTGTATTTGTTTTTGTTTGCGTGCATTTGTGAAATTCTTATATATTTTGGGTTGAGTTTAAATAGGTATACTATACAGATGGGAATGAAAGATGAAAAGGAATTGCCTGGAAGATAAGTGAACTGAACCTGAGGTTTGAAGCTCCACAACTACAATCAATCATTTATCAATGGTTCTTACTAAGATTGGGGAACCTATATTTTATCTTCATTCAGCACTGAAACTAATTGGATGACCTTTTGGCCACTTTAGCTTGCTAAAATTTTTGTCAACCCTCCAAAGTTACTGCTCTACAATAAAATTAAAAGGCAAATGATTGTTATTTTTCTTAAACAGAAGTCTGAGGGAATGAAGTATGGATGAATGATAAAGTCTTGAAGAATTAGATAGAAATACCATGTAGATAGAAGTATTATGAACCTTTCCCCTCCCCCTTTTAGTGCCTTTGAATCAGTGTTGATTCCTGGCAAGAGCCAGGACAAGTAGCTGCAATTTTCTTGGCAAGGTTTCTTGGAAGTGGTTTTTCTTTGCCTTCTTCCTAGAACTGAAAGAGAGTGACTGGCCCAAAGTCATTCAGCTGGCTTTGTGCCCAGGATCACAATAGGTAGGCAGCTAAGAGTATTTCAAATACAAAATGATCAATATCAAAATAGTTTATTTCAAATTCTGTCTTATTTTTCTGCATAGATTTACTGTATATTAATGCGTTTGTGAAGTAGGTATTATATTTTTTTCTACAAAATACAAACCAAAACTATTTTATAGGCAAGACCATAAAATAAGATTATGTATTACTGAATGAAAGGTAACGAAATATTTGTGGTCTCTTGATTATTGATTTGAATTATTCCTATGCAGCATTACTGATTTCCAAACTTTTAAGTACTCACAACTTTTATAAAGGTGTGCATAATTTTATATTATTTTTATATGCATATCAAGGTTTGTAAGGATCTGCTCATATTGCCTGCATTTGGTTTCATATTTTTGCATCAGTTGTCTATGATTTTTTTTTCAGTTTAAATGTATCTTTGTGCAGGACATCATTTATCACATACTAGTGAGAGAGAGGTGCTGGCTTGAATGATTATTAACTGTTACTGGATGTGTTTTTGGGATCCTTCTTCAGGATCAACCAACAAAAACATTTTGACATAACTTGAACCACAAAGTGTCAATGCAAAATTGAGTTAAAATTCATTGATGTTCCTTCATATTAAGTTTCATATAATAACAAGTACTTTGAAACAAGATCATATTAACTTTAAAAAATCATCAGTTTGGGAGAAGAGCATTTGACAGGTTTGTGTGTGTGTGTCAAGTCAAGTTGAATGGCTATGACTATGGTCAAAATTTCACTCCATTTTAATGGGTTGCACATACCATTTTGATTTTTTTTTTTTACTGTTGCAGACATCTCTGTTGAGAGACCCATGGAATGGTATTTACTGAAAATAATTGTGGTTTCTAGGTATCCCTTTCACCTGAAGGCACCTAATTATCTGTAATGTATTCTTTACTACATTAGCTTGTCTTTCAGTTTTGTTAAGCAACGCTCTAGAAACCCTTTTGGAAAAACTCACTTGTTTTGAAATGGCTTTAGGAATGCAGTTTAAGTTCTTAGGTAAGATGGATGCCTATTTCAGAAGAGTAGAACACTCTGTATTTAAACCATAAATTTGCTCCCACACATTAGCTGTTTGGGAATGCTATAGATTATCCTGTTAATTGCAATGCTAAAAAACAAGAAGTCTCCCTTCTGTTGCAATTAAATCTTACTTCTCTTTTTTTATAAACATCTGTTTTAAAAGCAACTGAAAAAAAAACCCCAACATGGCCATTTCTCCTACAAAGGGAGAAACTGCCAGGTTCCTCCATCGCAATATGTAGTATAAATGTCGAAGCCATAAAGAGAGGGTAAAAAACATTCTCAACTAGCTGAATGGCAGATTCCTGCCTTTTGCTTGAGAACATGCACATCTATCACTGTTATTATGTCTGACACACTCTAATGCTTATTTTCCTTCTTAAGCTGTAAATGAGTAGGCTCAACCACTGCTTTGACAGCACAGCGTTAATCAATTTGGCAGTTGCCTCAACTCCCTAAATTGTATGTTTCCAATACTCCTGTGGGTGAAAATAATCCAAAGAATAAGGATAACTGCTGAAGGGAATCCTGCCCCTTCATCACCATGGCCATCTTGCATCTGAGTATGAGGTTAGATAAGGGACCTGGTCTCCAAGGTCCATTCATCTTGTCAACAGCAGATCACAAAGCTACAGGCATGGATGGAATCCAGCTTTGGCTCTTTAATCAGTTGGAGCCAATTAAAGTGACATTTGTAGCCCAGGAATAAGACACTTGGTGTGAGTGGTAAATTGCAGGATGTTCCTTTATTGCAGGGGTGTCAAATTCACATCACATTGTCATCACGTGACATTTCCGCTTCACTAAAATGGGGATGGGGTGGCCAGCATGTGATGCATCTGGCCTGCAGGTTGTGAGTTTGATACCCTTACTTTATTGTTAAAACTGAAGTGTTTTTTGAGGGAATATTACTGATATGCTTGGGTCTCTTGTGGGCATGTGATGTCATGTGCATCATAATATGGCATAATGCAAGCTATACAAATTATATCAGCTGTGCAGTGATACCATGATGCCTATAATTGCACTGGAGTCAGGTGGCACCAACATGGAAATAAAGAAATAAACCAAACACCTGTGTTAACACTAGACATATTTGCAAATTACCTGGTCAAATGTGCCAATTAGTTGGAGCAGAAATGCAGTGAAACTGTCTCTGTTATATCCTTCCAAACACAATCTAGATATTTTACCTTTAACACCCTTATATATTTTTACACCCTTATATATTTTACAAGGGAACATGCATGTTAATAATGCAATTGTTGAATGGTCTTCAAAGTATTTCCATGCATACATTTCAGTCATGCTTACAGATAATTCTAAGCAAGTTTCTTTTTCTTAGAGGAAGTTCTTTGTTTAGTGACCACAATAGGACTGACAACTTGGTCATTAAGTAACTGCTTATTTAGGCAATCTGTCCATTCTGCAAGGGAGGGAGGACAGATCAGGCACAGGACAACACATTCCAACTGATTGCAATGGTAGACACAAGAAAGGGAGGGGGAGAGTGTTATCACACATATATGTGTACCTTGGTCACAGAGTTATTTTTTCAACACCATCACAACTTCAGATGGTTGCTGCATGAAGCAATAAGCAAGGTCTATATACTAATGCTGGAGTAGAGAATTAGAGACAGTGGATTGCCTACCTATGGTCACTATTCTGTGTTCATAGTTGTCCTAAAGTGAGACTTCACTTGGGCTTTATATTTCATTATGCTATGCCAGCCACAAATACTCTGATTTTCCCTTGGACAACTATTTTGTAAATCTTTGCAATTGCTACTTCTAAACTTAATATTTCATTGGCATCTCTATCCATAATTGCTTTGTTACAGGTTTTTTAATGCCTTGGGGAATGAATTTAAGTACCGGTAAGCTTTTGAATGGGTCAAGTTAGTTCAAAACTGAGCACAGCTGTAAGTTATCTGGATTATTCAGAATGGTCAAGTTAAATGACAGTTTTACTCTTTGAAACAACTTGTTTACCTTTTATGCTTAAAGTTCATTTTACTGGTAATGGATGAAGGGGCCATGTAGATGAATATAGAAATACACTGCTTTCATGCAGTCATTATCTGCCTGTCTATGACAAAAGGAAGTAATTTGGCAGTGTCAACACAAAAGAACTGAACAAATCAGATACCAGGAAATTATTGCAACAGGATTTGCTGTGTTTCTGTTGATGCCATAAAGGTTGAGAAGGAACTACCGTAACTGTTGACAGGCGCTAAAACTGAAACTTTCCCTGAAATTTCATGGTTAAGTTATGAAACACATACTGTTCATCTGAGGTTTGTTATAGTGTTTTTAATATTTTTATTATCTTCTCAATACGATTTGTCTCCAATCTGGTTTCCTCAGTTCCTATAATCTCATAGCTGCTGCTGTCTAACTAAGGTTATAAAGGAACTGAAATTAAAGAGATTTGGAAAACCCAAACTGGAGAAATGTGCCCTGATAAGAATATGATCAATTGTATGAAATATGACAAATATTAAGGCAAATTATGTATTTTCCATTCTCATATTTCTGTATATCATTATAAAATCAAGATCTGACTTGTTTGTGTTAATGTAGAGGTTCTCAAATATGAGTTGTGCCTCCACAGAACATTATGACCAACTTGAGAAGGATAACACTTAAAAAACAACAACCTTCAGCTTTGCAAATGGAAAGTAAGAAAACTGTCAAAAACTTATTTGGGTTTGCTTCTCACTTTGTTGTTCCTTGCTTTACCCATTAAAGCCTGCAATTGACAGTTGTGATATTCCAGAATTAGAATATTCTTGTAAGAAAAAGATTAAAATAATAAAGCGATAGATATATTTCTAGCTCAATTCTTTCCAGTAAAACCATAGTTTTACTTATAGTTAGGGGCTGCACATTTTATTTTATTACAATGTTCAAAAATCATCTCTCATGAGTCATTATCAATGTAGAACAGGGGTGTCAAACTTGATATTATTGAGGGCTGCATCAGGGTTGAGTTTGACCTCTGGAGGCCGAGGTGGGTGTGGCCAGAGTGGGCATGGCCAGCTCGATGTCACTTGTCAGGGGTGCATGTGATGGCCTGAGCACTCTGCCAGCGAAAATGGGCTCCTGAGCTGTGTTTCTGGCTGTGACGGCCTCCTGCAACCCTCTGCCAGAGAAAATGGAGCATGGGATGGCTGCAGGCGGCCCTCCTGAGCTCCATTTTCACTGGCAGAAGCATCATGGGCCAGTCCTTCTCTGTTTCCAGAACGGCCCTGAGGACCAGATCTAAGTACTTTGCAGGCCGGATATGGCACCTGGGCCTTGAGTTTGACACTCCTGATGTAGAGTACCTCTCATGTAAGTGCTGCATTTAAGTTATCATGGTAGAGGAGACTGTCTTCCTTTTAAGTGAAGGAACTGACAGGATGACAACATGTTGCATATGCCTTCCTTTTTAAAAGAAAAGTCAGCTGGCTCCTGGTTATTACAATACATGAGCATATTCTGTTTCTATAATGTTTCAGATCCAGATACTTTTCCTCTAGAAAGTATACAAAGTGACAAAAAGCTGTTAACTTTCCATGGGCATTGAGTAAGGGATGTAATCCATGAAAAGACCAGTCAAGTTCCTCAACAATATTGCTTATACAGTATTCAAAAGAAGAGAGTACATCCCCTCACATTTTGTAAATATTTAAGTATATCTTTTCATGTGCCAACACTGAAGAAATAACACTTGGCTACAATGTAAAGTAGTTATGCAACTTTATAACAATGTAAATGTGCTGTCCCCTCAGAATAACTACACCCCTAAGTGGTAATGTCCAAATGGGGCCAAAGTTGCTGTTTCCCCTCCCAGGTGTCATGTGACTCATTAGTGGCACAAGGTCTCAGGTATGAAGGGGGGAGCAGGTGTGTTAAAGTTGGTGTTATTGCTCTCACTCTCTCATACTGGTCATGGCATCTCGTGGCAATGAACTCTCTGAGGATCTGAAAAAATGAATT
The DNA here is from genome assembly GCA_017656035.1 of Myanophis thanlyinensis. Lineage (NCBI taxonomy): Eukaryota > Metazoa > Chordata > Lepidosauria > Squamata > Homalopsidae > Myanophis > Myanophis thanlyinensis. The sequence goes on from JAEANM010016986.1 coordinate 12,341, forward strand.
GTTGCTGTACTTAAAAATGACCTAGGCCAGGGGTGGACAATTGTGGCTCTTTTATGACTTGTGGACTTCAAATCCCAGAATCCCTGGGCAAGGCAACCTAAACAAATTTGAGAAAACATTGTGAGGTGTTACCCTTACATTTCAAAATGTTTCCTCCATTTTATTTAGGCTGCCTTGCCCAGGATTCTGGGATTTGAAGTCCACAAGTCATAAAAGAGCCACAATTGCCCATCCCTGACCTAGGCTATAAGAAGATTGCCAAGACCCTGAAGCTGAGCTGCAGCATGGTGGCCAAGATCATACAGCGGTTTAACAAAACAGGTTCTACTCAGAACTGCTGCAGACAAGCAGACTAAGGACATGGATTTCTGGAACCATGTCCTGTGGTCAAATCAGACCAAGATAAACCTATTTGGTTCAGATGGTGTCAAATGTGTGTGGTGGCAACCAGGTGAGGAGTACAAAGACAAATGTGACTACAGTCAAGCCTAGTGGTGTGAATGTCTTGGTCTGGGGCTGCAGGAGTGCTCTGGCACTGGAGAGCTACAGTTCATTGAGGAAACCATGAATGCCAATGCCAACATGTACTGTGACATACTAAAGCAGAGCATGATCCCCTCCTTTCGGAGACTGGGAGGCAGGGCAGTATTCCAATATAATGACCCCAAACACATCTCCAAAATGACCACTGCCTTGCTAAAGAAGCTGAGGGTAAAGGTGATGGACTGGTCAAGCATGTCTCCAGACCTAAACCCTA
>JAEANM010016987.1:0-13097 GCA_017656035.1 Myanophis thanlyinensis
GTCACACAACACTCCTGACACCTTTCTCCACCCATTCCAACCTGCCTGCATTTGCCTCTTCACCTCTTTTCCACACTCCCCATTGCACTGGACTTTTGACCCCAAATATTTAAACTCCTGCACCTTCTTGACCTCAGCCCCTGTAACCTCACTTTTCCATTTTCCTCCCTTTCATTCACACACGTGTATTCTGTCTTACTATGACTGACCTTCATTCCTCTTCTTTCCAGAGCAGACTTCCACCTTTCCAGGTGTTCCTCCACCTACTCTCTGCTCTCACTACAGGTCACAATGTCATCCGCAAACATCATTGTCCATGGGGATTCCTGTCTCCTCATCTGTCAACCTGTCCATCACCATAGCAAACAAGAAGGAACTCAGAGCCGATCCTTGATGTAGCCCTACCTCCATTTTGAACTCCTCTGTCTGACCTATAGCACATCTCACTACTGTTGTACTCCTCTCATACATATCCTGAACTACTCTGACATACTTCTCTGCCACTCCTGACATCCTCATACCCCATGAAAGAGTTTATGGTGGGAAATTCCTCATCTGAGAACTTTGGTCCTAGGAGCTGGTAGATGCATTTCTTGGTTCTTCTGTTGTTTGTTTGTTGTTGTTTTTGTGTTGGTTTTTTTTTTCACTGCTGTCAAGCTGGCCTGGAAACAACCATCAACAGTAAACTAGGAGTCTGATACAAGCATTGAACGAGAACAAGGCAAAAGAACTAGGAAGCAGATTTGGGGAACCATCCAAGAATACCCTAAAGATTAGAAGGATCTTGGGGCTCAGTGAGGCTCAGCTGGAACACAAAGCTCTCTTATACAGCATTCCTTTTGGTCCAAAAGATCCAATAGTTTCTCCTCACTCTGAAGATACCCCATTGTGAAGCTGCCACATGTGATTCAGTGGCTCACCACTAGGGACAGATGTTCATAGATCCTTCAGCTATTGATGAAAACCTGCATATCAACATCAGGATGTCAGTGTTCCAAGTAACATCTTTGCAACAATCAAAACTCCAAGCATGAGTACTCCTCAAAGCTTAATTTTATTTAAGACATCATATTGGCACATTTGGGGAAAGCCTGAATCTGAATTCCTGCATTTCTCCCACCCCAAGTAAAACAAAAGTTTCTTCCTCCCAGTTGTCACATGCCACAGCCTGGTCCAATCCAGCCACGACTGCTCGACTGGGTCATCCACCATCCCAGCCTCCACAGGTGCTGGCTGAACGTCCTTGGTTCTCATGGGAAAGAATGTTATTTTGATATCACCCCAAGCAATTATCTATTTCCCTCCCACTGTCATGTCTAGTGTGGCAAACCGAAAAGGAAACAAAAGTGAAACGAAATGGAAAGCAGAAAGAGAGAAAGACAAAAGAAATCCAAATAGACTCTTATGGGGTTGACACAGGATCTAGATAGAGACCACAGAGGTGGCTCTCCTGCCCAAGCCTGTTCAGAGAGAGATCTGGGCAAAGAATGTTGAAGTCCCAGGCTCTAACATAATGAGAATAGATGCCTTGAAGTTTTGATTGGTTGAGAATACTATTTCATCTAGCCAATGAAAAGGGTTTGCAACTGTGTCATTCGTCTTGTTTAAGATGCAATTGCAAGGCATTTTGTTATGATCTGCTGCAACTGTGCATGAGCACAGTTATCCTGCTGGAGTTGCTTTGCATGAGGATTTGTTTCCGGCATGGATGGAAATATTACTTTCAAAGACGTTCACGTCTGTTTCCTGAAGAAAAAAAAAAACCTGTTCAAATTATGTGCATATCCCCTCAGAATTTCCTTCTTTGGACTGAGGTTCTGGAGATAATGCTGGATGTCATCTCCTGTGGCCATATGGGTGGGAAATAATAGGAAGTTGTCTACATCTGTAAAATATAAATGTCTATCATGTAAAAAAATAAGTTTCTTCCAAAAGTACTTTTTAACAAGAGCTGCATCAGAACATTTAGAACAGGGGTTTCCAACCTTGGCCTCTTTAAGACTTGTGGACTCCAACTCCCAGAATTCCTCAACCAGCAAAGCTTTCTGGGAGTCGAAGTCCACAAGTCTTAAAGTTTGCCAAGGTTGGAGACCCTGATTTAGAAGAATACAGGTAGTCCTGGATCTATGACCACAACTGAGCCCAGATTTTCTGCTGCTAAGTGAAACATTTCTTAAGTGAATTTTGTCCCATTTTACATCCTTTCTTGGCACTGTTGTTAAGTGATTCACTGTAGCTGTTAAGTTAGTAATATGGTTTTTATGTGAATCTGGCTTCCCCATTGACTTTGCTTGTCAGAAAGTCACAAAAGGTGACACTGCAGGCGTCATACGTATGAGTCAGTTGCCAAGCATTTGAATTTTGATCATGTGGCCATGGGGATGCTGCAGTGGTCATAAGTGTGAAAAATGATCATGTCAGTTTTTTTTAGTGCCATTGTAATTTTGAACGGCCACTAAATGTACTGTTGTAAGTCGGGGACCTATTGTCCTTGTAATGGTGTATTTATTAAAATTGTAATGGTGTGTTTTAAAATTCACCCAGCTGCAGATTGTGGGACCTTTTCTGCTAAGGTGTGGCTGATACTTGAGGTCAATTCAGATGTTCATTTTAATTGCATGGTTGGCCATCAAACAAGTTTTTAAAAAAATTTATTTGGGGATGTCTGATTTTCATTGTAGCACACAAGAGGGAGAAAATTTACCTACTGCAGTTGTGAATTTTCATTGATGAATGAAAAGAGTTTTTTTCCCCTTTGTAGCACTTTTAAAATCTTTTATCTATTAGCATTTATGAACTGCTTTTCTGAAATGCCATATTTTCCCCTGATGGAAATCATCCAAATACCACACGTTTCTGAGTATTCGGAGCAGGTATCTTGGATATTATGAGGAGATCAAAAAGCATTTTGTAGCAGGCCCTGCAGTTCATATCCAGAAATGTGATTTGGAACAACTTTCTGGCTAAATCCATAAAACTCCTAGAACTGGATCAGGTAAAGAGTTAGCAGGTATACCTACAGTACTATATAACATGTTAGCAAGGTTAATGCTAACCTTTGGTTAGGAATTTGAGGTTTTGTGTGTTTTATGAACGCTGCTTATGGGGTTATTTTATGCATTCAGTGAATTGCTGAGTTCAGGAACCAAATAAAATACATGTTTCCTTTTTTTTTTACCCTCGAAAATGTATAAACTGAGTGGACTCTGATGCCTATTGCTCGGTGTGTGAATTCATACACTGCCTTATAAATAAATCAGAAGTTCCTGCTTGGAATAAACTCCTTCTGCATTCCCTTATGGCTATAAAGAGTGCGATCCAGCCTCTGGCAGCTGAGCCCGAGGACTTCTGGTTGTGAGGGACTCCCTTGTCGTTTGTCTGTCTCCATCTGGTCTTCTTTCAAGCTGCAAGAACAGCTCCCTTTATCTAATCACACCCCCAATAGCTGACTCAGATTGTCTGTAGGTGGATAGAAATGATGCCAAAACATAGCCTGAAGCATTGAGAAAAGGCAAGATGGGGGAACTAGTGTCCTTGGTGGTATTTTGAAATTCGTAGAAGTATGCATAGGAAAAAAAATATTCACGAAGGCACAAACAAATACAAGTAGTATTTGTGTATTTGTGGTTTTTGACCACAAATTTCTGTTTGCGAAGTGAGTTTTGCCCCTTTTATGACCTTTCTGGCCACAGTTGTGAAACAAATCACTGCTGTTGTTAAGTTAGCAACATGGTCGTTAAGTGAATCTGGTTTTTCCCATTGACTTTGCTTATGAGGTGGTTACAAAAGGGGATCACTTGAAGGTCAGAAGGTCACAAAAGGTGACACTGCAGGCATCATACGTATGAGTCAGATGCCAAGCATTTGAATTTTGATCATGTGGCCATAGGGATGCTGCAGTGGTCATAAGTGTGAAAAAAGATCGGGACACTGCAACGGTCATAAATATGAGTCAGTTGCCAAGTGCCTGAGTTTTGATCAGGTGACCATGGAGATGCCGCAACAATCGTAAGTGGGGAAAAACTGGTCATTTTCAGTGCCGTTGTAATTTTGAGTGGTTACTAAATGAACTGTTTGTAAGTTGAGGACTATCTGTATTAGAGGTCAGTTACGAACTCCCAGAATATGCTAGTGGATGTATGAAGCTCTGTGGGGCAGGTGCCTCTCTGTGTTTTGAGGTTCATATCTGCAGAAAAGAGGGACATAAATATTAAATTTAGCCATTAAAGGAAAGCAGAATTTGGATTTTTGAATGCTTTAGAATGGAAGAAGATGAGAACTGCAAATTTAATCATCTGCATCTTGGAACTGTAGTCCTAAATACAGTATGTTTCTTAGACATTGTCTTAGTATGTCCAACATGCTGGATTTGTCTAACTAGGTTGGCTGCTTTGTAAATCTGCAAGTTATAGAGCCCCAGCCAGGCATCATGTTAATATGGCTTATTGATAAACGAACACAACTATATTTCATGAATATGGGTTCTGGATTAAGTAGTACGTGTTAAGCACACATGATGTTCATTAAAAAAAAATTCATTGTGGCCATCATCCTGGCCCTAACCCTTCATCCCGAGGACATCAAGTTTTCCATATCTTCCAGCTGTTTTCTTATCACAGGAGATAAGGGGGGAATGGTAGAGCTGTAGCCATTGAAGTGAGCTCCCTGATTCTCAAAAGTGGTGGTTTTTCAGTGGTGTGTGTCTGTGTATACCAGTCCTTATTTCAGTCAACACCCAGCATAAACAGAAACAAAGAAACAAGCAAATAAAAAGAACAAAGCAGAAAGCCCAAGATCAATGTGATTTCATAAAAATGTAAACGGTATAATTATGACAGAGTACATTACTCCTCTGTAGTTCTTAAACTAAAGCTAATGCCTGGAATTTAAAATGCATAATATTTCTGACACTAGAGCTAGGGCACTAAAGCTAATATATAGGCCACAACAGCCGTCTTTGTTACTATTTAGATTAGTTACAGTAGTAGTAAATAGTAAAATCTGCTATTTATTATTTACAGAATATAGAAAGACAGTTGGAAGGGATGTTTGAAATCTTTTAGCTCAACCCCCTGCTGAAGCAGTAAACCCTGTACTATTCTGGACAAATGACTGTCCAATCTCTTTATTAATTATTTACTATTAAACAATTAGTTTAATATGCACTTTACTGGGTAGTAATCCCTACTATGCAGACTTCATAGACACTACTCTTGTTTACAGGCTTTTTCTTCCGAAAAATAAATGCCTTCTTCTCCTAACAATATATAAACTATTTGTCTTTGCAATAGTGCTGAATATCTATAGCTCGGGTGCAGGATGGGGCTGAAGGTTCGTTCTCTGAGCTTGTGGGTTGGTTTCCGAACGTTTCATTACGTTTACATCTTACCTTTAGAGGTGGGAGTCAAAACAGGCAAGTAGGTGGATGTGGCATCTGTTATCTTGCTTTCTCTGACCCCCCACCTTCGCCTTCACTGAACACTGCTGTTTGTACTGTTCTTCTCTCAAAGTAACTCAAGGTGGGACATGGGCCAGCTTATTGATTGAGGGTGCACAGTAAATAAATTAACAAAATAAACTAAGAGATTAACCTTGTTTTCCTAGTGACCTCCCCAAAATTAAATTAGGTTGGGAGAAGTAGATTGGTCCAAATATTATCCTAGGAGTTGAGTGGCTTACTTCCAACACCACAAGATTCCTCTGATGCAGATGTGCAGTTGGCTTAACTATCTAAAATAGTGAAATAATAATAATAGTAATAGTAATAGTAATAAATGAATTAGAACTCCAAACATGGGTAAGCATACCCTTCATACTCTCCTATCCCATTGAGACAAAAAAGTCAGCAGTAATTTTATGAACCACATTTTTATAGCTAAGTGCAGTACAAATATATCAAACAAGAGATACAATGTGAACTAGTATCTGCAATAAAACAAACTGATAACGAACGATGTACTATGATGTAATCAAGCCTTAAATGTCTTTCTTGTGGTGGGTATAAGGAAAACAATGCAAGCAAATGTTTCAGTCGTTTGTCAGTTTTCGAATATCTCTTTTTTTTTTCTAGAAAAATACGCCAGGTATAGGATTACAGATACAACTTACAAGCATTCATTTAGCAACCTGTCAAAGTTATAATGGCACTGAAAATATGTATCTCATACATTTCAAATTGCAACTGGATCCAAAACTGAAAAATAGTTTAAAGTCAGATGAAAGGCCATTAACGTTGCTTAAATGCAGAGTGTTGCTAACTGCTGGCCTTTAGGAAATTAAATAAGAGTTAAGTTGCTACAAACAGCCACTTCTCCTTGTACATCTGTGCAACCTGTGAAGTTCCTTGCTCTTTCTTCCCAGGCATCGTTGGGATGAGAACAGAGCTGCACTCTGGATGTGCATGTTTTAATGAGCAAGATGAAAGGCTCGATTAAAGTGCAGCTTTGCTGCTAGAAGGCTGTACAAATCAGGCTGGCATTCCTTAGACTTCTGGCTGAGGCACAGCCAACCTTTGAAATCACCACACACATTTCTCACCTCCAAAGGCATCGTTCTTGAGGTCTGATGTAAAAGCAAATTGCACACGGAGTCTAGGTGGCCGGTTTCGGTTTGCAGTGGAATTTGGTTCCACCACTTCGCACTGTTTCTCAACGTTGAACTGTGGGTGAGAACAGACACGAGTCAAAAGTCTGAGCTGGGCTGTAGCTTAACGGAGAAGCATGCAATTTGCAACTTGCAAGAACTAGAATTTAGTCTTGGAAACGTTCAGATGCGCAGCTAGTCCTTGACTCACGATGAGCCCAAAATTTCTGTTGCTAAGCAAGACAGTTGTTCAGTGAGTTTCATCCCATTTTATGCCTTTCTTGCCATGGTTGTTAAGTGAATTGCTGTTAATCATTGTTAAGTTAGTATCATGGTTATTAAGTGAATCTGGCTTCACCATTAACTTTGCTTGTCAGAACATCACAAATGTGCTCACGTGACCCTGGGACACTGCAACCATCATAAATACATGCCAGTTGACCAGTTTCCGGATTTTTATCATGTGACCATGGGGATGCTACAATGGTCGTAAGTGTGAAAAATGGTCATAAATCACTTTTTTAGGTGCCATTGTAACTTCAAATGGTTGGTAAATGAATGATTATAAGTCGAGGATTATCTTAATTGGGGATTTTGGAAAGTCACCTTATAGAGATGCTGGATTGCAACTCCCAATATCCCCTGCCAGAATGGCACATGGGGGGAAAAATATCTAGGAATATAAAATGTAGCATCCACTTTGCAGCAAAGCATGACGACTGGCACCCATAAGCTTAAGTCTGCCTCCAGGTAACTTTCTTGAAGCCCACCAGGTTCTCTGTCACATTCGATTTCTTTTGAAGAGTCTTTTAATAAAAAAGGAATGGAATGCTGGCATCCTCTTAACTCCAATCTACTTGTCTTTTGGGGAACACTTCCAGACAGTACGTAAACAGCACAACAGGTTGATTGAAAAGGCTCTTGGGAATGGTGGTCTGCAATGCAGAACAATTGTGCTGGCTTCTGTTGGTTTGTTTTTTTTAAGACATCTCAGCTCATCTATTCCACAGCAAGAGTCACTGTTTCTAAGGCTGTTCTCTCTCTCTCTATCTCTCTCTGGTTCCTTGAGTTAATTGCATTTCATCTTTCCCTTCTGAACTTTATAATTATTTGTTGCATGAGCTGGAGCTGAGCCAGAACCCTTTGGGGGAAGATGGAATAGCTCAGATCTTCTTCCCACAGGAATGATAACACAAAGGGAGAACTTGATTGGGCAACAGGAATGGCTTTGCAGAGGGCCGGGCAATGTGGCGCTTGGTGAAACTCTTGTTCTCTTACTGAGAGTGGGACGGTTTCCAAGTGATTACAGCTCTAGGAAAGTCTTCCAGGTGTCACAAGCAGCTTGGGTGCATAGCAACTGCTGCTAAATAGTTTCTCATTGTGAATAATTTTGCGGGAGGCTCCAATTCTCCATCGTCCTTGGAACTCATGGCCACTTTGGGCAGGTGCATGCAATAAGTTCTTACGGGTAACCAAAGGCATCCAAAGTCACTTAACCAATTTTCTGAGTTCACACAATACATTTGAACCAGAAACTAATCAAATGGATAAAGCTTGTACAAGACTACGTTGTTGTGTAAAACACACCAATTATTTTTTGAAATAGCTGCATCTGTTTACCTGGAGGTCTTACAGGAATAAACAAAGGACAGAGCCTGAAAATTACACCATTTGTGTGAAAAGTTACTGAGCTACTGTCAGAAAACTGAGACAGAGATAGAGGGGGGAAATTCTTGGGGAAAGTATATGGGCAAAGCACTGCGAACCTGTGACATTTTGGGTAACACACCAGCGTTCACCAACAACTGGCAACAGCTGTTCTCGAAAGCATGCCTCATTTTCACCTCATTTTCGGAGGGTACACGAGAATGGGGTATGCTCTTCTGCAACTTCCAGAGCCTCCAGAAATTGGAACTGGGTATGCTTTCACATGGATTTTGGAAACTGCAGGGGCATTGGAAAAGCGTTCTCCAAAACCACTTCAAGAAGTAAGGCCTTGTGCCACTCAAAGCAGCCTCAAGTAGGCCACAGGGCCTGTCAGGGCCTGCCACATACCACTTAGCTGAAAGTAAGTGGTACATGGCAGATCTTAGGGAGCACTAAGCCATGGGGCAATTGTGCTGTTCCCCAAAGTTTGTGTGGTTTGAGATTGGTGTATGGTAGCCTTTTTGAGGGGGAGTGCTAACACTAGGGCTGAAATTGAGGCCCAGGCCTCAACTTCAGGCCCAGCCTTGGCACTGCTGCCATGTGCCGCTATTCAGGGGTGGCATTGGGGGTGGGGGTAGTTAATTGTTTTTCTTTGGTTTTGGGTGGGGTGGGAGTTGACACACCAGCGAAGTCAAGCATTTTCCAAATTTTTGCCATGCCATGCCAAGCCCAAACGTTTCGCCATCATTGCCCTGTGGCCATTGCAGATTTATTGGCATATTTAAGAAAATGCTTGACGTTAACGAAGAGATCGACTAGAGGCTAGCTTAAATAATTCTGGAAATGGCCCTTCTTTTCTAATGTGGGGTCTGTTGTGCTCAGTGTGCCTTTCCTTGGAAAATTGAAGTGGAGGTTGGGCAGTGTGTTCGACAAAATGAACATTGAAACATAGGTTTGTTTAGCCCAGAGGTATTTGCGGGAGTAATTTTGCTTGAGAGACCTGCTGTCTTTCATACATGAAACAGTAAAGTTAAGGAGGGCACAGAAACTTAATCTATGGCCAGAGAACATCTTAGGCCAGCCTGATTATGTGTATTTCTAGTCTATGGGAATTTTATTTGCATTTATTGTTCTGTCCCCTGTTCTCTATCTCTGAAAATGTCATCATGGTATTTTTGTTGCTAAATGTTCCTGATAATGAAAACAGATAATTAGGCTCCCAATTACATGTTGTTGTTTTTTAAAGGAACAGACTGGGTCATTTCATGAAGACATTTAATCCCATCCAGTTCCTCATGAATAGCTATTTCTCTGTATGAACAACTATGTTTACACAACAGGTCTACTCCTCATGGTTTACTTACCCACTTACTGAATAACCCAGTTGCTGGATTCATCCTGACACTGAATCACAGACTCAACTGGCTGGTTTTTCATAACGTACTGAGCCAAGTACATTTAATTTGGGATACTGTGAGAACCCAGTCTATAGGTATTTGCCTGAGTATAGATTTTATAGTATAGAAGTGAGATTTCTTACTTTCAAGTCTTCGACAAGTAAAGATCTCACATTTCAATCATTCGTTGATAAATCTGGTGCAGCCAATACACATACAGCTACAGACTTACAACAGTTTGTTGAGTACAGTTCAACCATAACAATGGCATTGAAAAAAGTGACTCATAACCGTTTTTCACATTTACAATCACTGCAGCATCTCCATCATCACATGATCAAAATACAGTTGCTTGGCAACTGATTCATATTTATGACTGCTGCACTGTCCAGGGATCATGTGATCACCTTTTGTGACCTTATGACAAGCAAAGTCAATGGGGAAGCCAGATTCACTTAACAACCGTGTTACTAACTTAACAACTGAAGTGGTTCACTTAATAACTGTGTCAAGAAAGTTTGTGAAACGGGCCAAAACTCTCTTAACAACTGTCTCAGTTAGCAACAGAAATGTTGGGCTCAGTTATGGTCATAAAATCAATAATTACTTGTATTTGCATTTGGATGAATGCTTTTCCAGATGCATTGATCAAAAATCTATTCAATTCCCAGCAATATGTGCAAAAGTTCTGTTGCATGAAAACTGGGATACTTGCCCACTGAATAGCCAGATCTGAGAAGCTGTTATTCCTGAAACAAGATTATCTTAATTTATGGATTTTCTCTATCACATTTGTGTTGGCCTAGTGGTGAAGATGCTTGCTTTCCATTGGAAGGTTGAGAGTTCAATCCTAGGTAGCGACAGGTGTTTTTCTCCTAGGGAGCAAAAAAGAAATATCTGCTGTGAACTCTGCATAGTGTCAGGAAGGCCATACATCTGACTGAATTAAGGGATTACAGAGCCATTAAAAATGGAGTTTGTGTTTCTCTTATTAATATCATTTGCTGCATGTTTCATACAGCAGCATTCTTTTCTTCTCTATCTGGTTTGGCACTTGCTGTTATTACCACTGCTTGACTTGTCAGTTGGGTTCATGGCCCAAACTCATGCATTTCCCTATGGATCCTCCTCAGCAAACTCAGTATGTATAATAGTCTCATAAATATATGTATGAGGATGGCAATTAATCATTTTATGCATATTTTAAGTAATCTGTACAGCAGTTGCCAAAGACGAACGCACCATTTCTCATGGAAGGGTGTTTCCTGGTTGCTGTCATTCTCCTGAGACATGTTGATGAATGTTCTGATCAGCTAAAACTTCTGTCTGCTACCAGCAACTCTTTTGCGTATCTTCAGTTGCATAAGGTGCTCTTGCTCCAGTGAATGTGCCCTTTGAATTGCTAAAATGCTTTTTTTTTTTTTTGCAACTGCTGTGTCAAGACCATATCTAGGAAGAGATCAGTCTTCCTTTTGGCTATGTCAGTTTCTCATGTGCTCTTCCTTAAATCCCTTCAGTTTCTATATCTATAATTTAAAAAGAAGGACTATTTGCATTGCTTTGAACCACCTAACCCCAACATATACTTGATCTAATGTTATGGAACTTTTTTTTTTTTTTTTTGCGTGCCTTCAAGTCAGTTTTAACTCCTGGCAAGAGCCCAGACTAGTCCTTGTGGTTTGTTTTACAAGATTTTCAAAAGTTGTTGGCCCTTGCCTTCTTCTGAGAGCTGAGAGAGGCCCAAGATTATCCAGCAGACTTTGTACCTAAGGTGGAATTATAACTCACATTTCCCCACATGGTGCCTTACTTAACTGGCTCTAAGGGAATGAAGTGCCATTTTTTTTAAAAAAAATTAAGTTACTTTGATCAAAATGCTTTCCTGATAAATTGAACTCCTGTAACGAGCAAGATGGACTTAGTAAATTAAATATCACCTTTCCATTGTATAGCAACGTTCAGACAACACACTAGGCATTAAAGCAAGTTAGCAGAACACAGTTGTTGTGGCCTGGGTCCCAAGACAATGTATCCCAATGACTCCCAGTAGTTTTCAGCAATGAAAACATCTATAAATAACAGTGAAGGGGTCCTTGGTGCTCTCTGAGCTTGGTTGTTTTCTTGCAGACATTTCGTTACCCAACCACTGATGATGTTACCTAGTTTGGATAATGACACATCTGCAACAAAACAGCCAAGCTCAGAGAATACCAAGAACCCCACATTTCAATTCTGAGCTACAAATATCCTCCTTTATAAATAATAGTATTAATAACAACTGTAGTACTACTACAGTAGTATTCCAAATCATTGATGACAGTTGTCTCAACATAAAGAACAGTAGTATTATTTAGCTTCTGTGCCATTAAACAGCAGTATTTTTCTTCGAACATCCTACGAAAGAGTTCAGTTTTAATGGTTCATGCAGAATGGCTGACTTCCCATATCGTACTGAGTCATGTGGAAGTGTTACATCTTCAGCAGAGAGGAGAGCAGACTCAGATGACCCAGTCACTTAAATTTAAGGGAGTTAATCTGAAAGACTGACTGGGATAGTTCCTTGCCCTTTTCCTCATCTTCTGTCAAATTTCACAGCCCAGCTGTGAACTCCCATCTCCAGAAGCTGAGTCTGAAACTTCAAAGACACAACATGACTAGTTAAGTGGGTTTGAATGTGGACATGAAAGCAGTCATAAATGTACAATATATCCGCTACTATCAAGTCCAGAAATCAAGTATATGCCAGAAATAGACAGAGAATTTCATCCTAAGCCTGTGTCTCCTACTTTTACAAATGAATGGATTTGCTGTCGTTATGACTTAGGACAGGGTTGGGCAATTATGGCTCCTTCATGACTCATGGACTTCAACTCCCAGAATTCCTGAGCAAACCATGCTGGCTCAGGAATTCTGGGAGTTGAAGTCCATGAGTCATGAAGGAGTCATAATTGCCACCCCTGACTTAGGGCAAGGCCAGCAAGCCTGTTTAACATTTGGAGAGCCATGGTATGGCTATTCTTGGGAAATGGCAGGGCTAATTGCAAAGCCTTTACCTGAAGGAATACAGTTGAAATTAGTTTGTTTATTTCCTTGTTTTAAGTCTTATATGGACTGATGGCTCAGGAATGACTCTCAGGGATGACTGTCACCCTGGACAGCACTTCTTCATACTTCTACCATTGGCCAAGAGATATAGAAGCATAGCCAGCTGGACAAATAGGCTGAAAAATAGTTTCTATCCATGGCCGTCAGACTTCTAAATGCCACATAACACCACAACTAGACTTGATACAACAAACTCACAGTGCCAGTGCAACATGCAATATGTACATACTGGTGGAATAATGTATAATATATGTGTGTGTGTATGTGGAAATGTGTGCCTAGCCCCAGGGTTCCTGGGGTTAGGGATTTGTTTATAAGTCTGGAGATGTATTCTGTGTTTGAATGTATTCTGTGTTTCTGTGCTTT
>JAEANM010016988.1:0-11639 GCA_017656035.1 Myanophis thanlyinensis
CCTTCCATCCATCCATCCATCCATCCCTGCACAGTGGTTAGAATGCAGCATTGCAGGCTAATTCTGCTGACTGCCAGCTGCCATCAGTTCGATCCCCACCAGCTCAAGGTTGACTCAGCCTTCCATCCTTCGTAAAATGAGGACCCAGATTGTTTGGTGGGGGGGCAATAGGCTGACTCTGTAAAACCACTTAGAGAGGGCTGGAAAGCACTACAAAGCGGTATATAAGTCTAAGTGCAATTGCATTCTTCCTTTCCCCCTTCTTCCTTTCCTTCCTTAGTCTAATTGCTATTGCTAAAGGTAGTCTTCTGTCTCTTGGCATAGAATCAAAACCACATGAAGTGTTAGGGCTGCTGTATAAAGGCTTACTTAGTAAGGCCACACCTGGAATCCCGCATCCAGTTTTGGTCCCCACAATTACATCCAAAAAGATGTTGAAACTTTGGAAATAGCGCGCAAGGAAGAGCAACGAAGACAACGAAAGGCCTGGAGACAAAAACATAGGAAAAATGGCTGCAGGATTTGGGTCTGGCTAGTCTAAAGAATGATTAGGGGTGACATGATAGTAGCCTTCCAGTATTTGAGGGACTTCCACAAAGAGGAGGGGGTCAAATTATTCTCCAAAGCATCAGTAGGCAAGACAAAACACAATGGATGGAAACTAATCAAGGAGAGAGAAGCTATCTGGAATTAAGGAGCAGCTTCCTAGCAGTGAGGACAATTAACTAGGAGAACACCAGACGCCTTCAGAAGTTGTGGGTGCTTCATCCTTGGAGGTTTTTAAGAAGATACTGGACAGCCATCTGTCTGAACTGGTACAGGATCTCTTGCTTGAGCAGGAGGCTGGACTAGAAGACCTCCAAGGTCCCCAACAACTCTGTTCTGATTCTGTGAAGGCCACCAGGTGGAGGTTTTCCTCCAGACTTTTGGAGAACATCTTAGTGTTTTTAACCTTGAGGGAGTCTATGCTACCATTTTCATCTCTCTCTTTTCCGTAAATGGGTGGTGTTGTATTCTGCGCATGCGCGGGCGGAGTTTTTCCCTCTAGTCCGCCTGTGCAAACTTGTGAACCGGCAGCTGATTGGCTGCCGGCCCAGAGGGTCCTGATTGGTCAGGACACTCCGGCCAATAAAAGTGTTGATAGGCGGAGCCGCGGCAAAATATAAAAGCGGCGGCCCGCCTGTAGACAGCGCTCTCAGTCAGTGCATTGTGAGTTTTACTCGCGAATGCAAATAAATGGGTACCCTCGCGGTCATCCAAACGGACCAGCATCTCGAATATTTCTTGGCGTATTTTAACTGGGTTTTCGGCTAAAACAGGTGGAAATGGGATCATCCATTTTCCAGAATAGGCGCTTTCAAGGGTGCACGAACAAACCAAGGCTTAATCTCACCCCTATTTACCTGCCATGCCAACAAACTAGGACTCTGCTCTAGGGACCTTTCCCCATTTATAATCATCTGTATTTCTTTGCATCTCCAATATCAATCCGATATCCCCGTGAAATTTCCTTCTTGCGCGAACATTTTCACCAGAGTTGGCTCTGTGCGGGACTCAGCACCGTCCCTGTGTTCCTTAAATGTGGATATCAGTAGCAGGTGATTTATGAAAAAAATGCATCAGTGTGACTCCGGGAACAGCTTGTGCTTTCACACTAAATAAAATGAAAAGACAGAAGAGAGAACTCAAAACGTCTATGAATCTATTTGGGTAAACAAATGACTGCCATAAATCTTGGTGCACGGCTGCCTTTGTGGTACATCCCTGGGGGAAATACTGCAAAGAGGAGAGCCCTCCCAAAAATGGAAGTAAACACCCCACTACAACCTACTTGTGTAATTAAGGAGAAAGCAAGCAAAATGGGAAATATATATATTTGCAGCTTTAATTAGGGACTTAGTATGGAACACATTTGGTCCTCAAGAGAGATAAGAGGAGCAACGCAACTCTTGAGTGTGGTGAACAGTGATGGACGAGCTCCTGCAGACTTGTTTCAGGTAAAGTTGGATTAAGTCAAGCTATTTTTCACTTGTCCATTCACAAAAAGCAGCCACCACCATCCCTCCCTAGAAAAACCATAGAAGATGTTTACTCGGTTTATGTGTCTCAATTAATTCAGAGCTCTCGATGAGCATGACAAATAGGGATTGTTTCTTTAACTCGCAACTCCCAGCTCCCAGCACCCGTTTCATCACCATTACTCATAATGACTCTTCCTTTCTCATCCTGATTATGCTAAAGATGCGGCTTTAAGAGTTTCTGCAGCCCCCTGAAATGCCATCGGAACAATATAGCTTGCTATTTTAAGGCAGGGAGTTTATAGAAACAGCCGCGTGAAGGCTTAAAGGGGCTTGTGGTTTTTAAAGTGTCAAGAATAATCTCCACATTTCATGGGGAAAATATGACTGAAACTCGGCTTCATCCGTGACACAACCCAACCTCACTCATTATTGTAGGCATCATTTTCCAACCCGGTGTAGCCCTTAGCCCCCCCCCCCATTTACCCAAAACTTGTCTGTCACTCCTCTAGATAAACTGAGAAGATGTCAGTTTTATTGGGTAGGCCAAATCCAACCAGTTAAGCTAATCCTACTTTTTTTTTTTTTGTTGTAAAGCTACGTTAACAGAATCTTGCAACTCTGAAAGTACAGGTCTCCTACCATCTCTTTTGTAGCCTGAGAAACCTCCTAAGCCTCTTGACCCACCCATTATACAGTTGTGGGCTATGCGATCTTGATTTGGCCATTCCTCATTTCTATTGTGCTCCATCTCCTAAGGCCATGATGGCCAACCTGCATCACACACATCCAGCTGGTCTTCAGAGCTCTCTTGCACATGCACACGCGATGGCTCATGTGTGCATGCATTGCATGTGTAAAAGCTGCATGCACGCGCAGATGGTGCGGTGGCACATGAGGAGCACGTGGAGGAGCTGCATGCAAGTTGACTTACTTTTCGGCACTCAGTAAGTAAAAGGTTCGCCACCACTGTCCTAAGGTCTGTCCCATATACCATTACAGGAAGCCTGTTTTGGCAGCCAGCTAAGAAACGAAAGCGATTCTTTTCCAAGAACAATCTTCGCCAAGTTCTCTTTAGCAAGATTTGTGAAGATGAGAAGGCGGTGATGTTTGCAAGAATTCCACCTGGTTGGAATTCTGGTTATTCCACCCATTGTGCATTCAGAGCAGTGTTCCTGATAGGTGCTTGATAAACCTAGAACCCATTGCAATGGAACTGTAAACTGTTCCTTTTCGAAGGTCTTGGATATGCTGATCTACAGTAAGCAGGGAACATGTAATGTCTTGCCTCTCCAATCTTGCAAGAAAGCAGAAGGAAGTCCTCAAAACCTCAAACATTTGGGAAGGATGACCTCCCTTGCATGAACTGCTACAGGAAACACATCTCCCAAATTGCAGCTAAATATCGAAATGTAAATAATTGTAGCTTTTTTTTCTCTAGCCAACAGAGAAGAAAAGTACATCTGAGTCTACCACTTTAATCAAGAGATACAATGATTCCATAAACCTTTTGCCTGTACTTGTGTCTCGAATTACACTGCTGTGTTTGGTGGCTGGTAAACAGCTCTCTGTCATTTGATATCTATAAAAAAAGGCTTAATTAAGCATTTATGTCCAGCCATTGGCAAATAAATTTATCATGCAATTAATGACTCTTACCCATCCACCCACCAACGCATCACCATTCACTCGGTTATTATGATAAATATTACCGTCATTGCTCCAATATAAACTAAAGGAGAAGAATGGCAGAGATCTGCGAGGGAATAGAATAATGCGAAGTATTTGTGGGTGGGAAGGATGTAGTGGCATGTCTTCAATTCCTAAGTACAGTTCTGTAATTAAGCTAATTTGTTTTGGAATTAGATAGTGCCTTAGACAATACTAGTGGTGGATGTGACAGTCCTGGTGTACGATGATGCTACGTTTGGCTTGGCTTGAAAGAGTCAATAAAAGAGAATCTCTGTAGCTCAGAATTGAACGGTGCCGTTCTTGGTGGTCTCTGAGTTTGGTTGTTGGCTTTTAGATGTTTCATTACCCATCTAGATAATGTGCTAGAAGGGAGTGGGGTTTGCAGAGTGAAGGAAGAGGAATGTTGTGTGGGCCTTGATGTTCTTTGAGCTTGGTTGTCTTCTTGCAGACATTTCATGACTCAACTAGGTAACATCATCAATGCAAGGCCACCAAGAACTCTCCATCCAGGCCTCTTTAACCAAGACCTACCATATCAAGTCCTTCCCAACAGGACATATAGAACATCTCATGTATCATTTGGGAGGTATCCTATCAACATCAAGACCTGGAACCACCAGGAGGTTGATCTACTATGGATTGGGAAAGTCCTCTTCTGATACCAACTGAATTGGCCATTGCATCATCTGGCATAGCAAATGCTACTGGTTAATTATATGTTCAATAGGTTAGGATTGGTGTACTCTGAATGATGGATTCAGATTGGTGGGAGGGATGGAGAAGTCTTCTTCTGTAGTTCAGCATACTACTCCAATGAATCATACTACTCTGATGAATGATTGCAAAAAAAAAATGGGAAAGAAGGACTAGGGGTGACCTCATGGCAGTATTCCAAGATTTGAGGAGCTGCCCCAAAGAAGAGGGGGTCAACCTGTTTTCCAAAGCACCAGAAGGCAGGACAAGAAGCAACGGATGGAAACTAATCAAGGAGAGAAACAACCTGGAACTAAGGAAGGAATTTCCTGTCAATGAGGACAATCAATCAGTGGAACGAGTTGCCTCCAGAAGTTATGGGTGCTCCATCACTGGAGGTTTTCAAGAAGAGGTTGGACAACCATTTGTCAAAGAAGGTATAGAGTCTTCTGCTTGAGCAGGGGGTTGGACTAGAAGACCTTCAAGGTCCCTTCCAACTCTGTTATCCTGTGCTCTACCCCAAGCAAGAGAGAAACATTAGAGCCATAATATTATCTCCTAAAACTGACAAAGCGCATCGCAATCTGTCAAGCTCCTCTTTCCCGGTGTGAATTTCAGTGCCCTCTATAATTCCACCCGAATTTCCATGCTTTGGGTTCCCTGTGGCTCATCCTTTTTTTTCTTTTTTCAGAGAGAGAGAAGTGGGCCATTCACGTTAGATCTGGTTGCTTACAGTGCAATAGTACAGAAAATGGGAGTTATTCACCATCCCCCAAAGAAGGGACAACCCGTTTTAGGTTGAAAAGCCATTTTTTCCCCCCTCGCCTTGTTGAGATGCTGTGCATTTAGAGAAGTTATGATCATGCCATGCAAGGAAACCCAAAGTGAATAATATTTTCCATTAAAATACAGCTGTGTAATATGATAAAATGTGTCAAGCCATTACTCAAGGCGAAATCCTCAGATAAATAGCTTTCTCCATTTGCTTTCAACGGGAAGCACTTGAACCCATCCAGAATCGGGTACTTAAAAAAAATCAGAGTTGTCATAAATCATCCAAAATAAAGTTTCAACTCGGCGGCTGACCTTGAACCTCAGCGGAAGAACTTTGAAAAACAGAAGCTTTGGGGTTTGGGCAATCTAACATTCAGATCTGCTGCAATCCATAATTCCGTTTTCCCCCAAGCCAAGGGACATTTGGATGCTGGAATTGGCCAAAGATATCGGTCTTTTAAATCTGCTTTTGTTTATTTGTGTTGTTTTTCCATGCAGAAAGACGAGCCATCTGCTTGGGAAGAGGTCTCTCTGTTAGTAGTAAAGGGAACATTTGCAGGCGGAATGAAATGCAGATTGTCCTCGATTTACGACCACAATCGAGCCCAACGTTTCTGTTGCTAAGTGAGACATTTGTTCAGCGAGTTCCGCCCCACGTTACAACTTTTCTGGCCACAGTTGTTAAGTGAATCACTGCAGTAGTGAAGTTAGTGACATGGTTGTTAAGAGGAATCGGGTAACTCTGCAACCGTCATAAATACGAGTCATTTGCCGAGCGTCTGAATTTTAATCATGTGACCGTGGGGGATGCTGCAACAGTCACAAATGTGAAAAACTGTCATAAGTCCCTTTTTTAAAAATGCTGTTATAACTTGGAATGGTCCCTAAATGAACTATTATAAGGACTACATCTTGTGCAAAAACCGTCCACTGTTATTTTTTTTTTTTATCCTAATTTTATTTTTGTTTTGAAAAGTATTAAATACATGAGCAATGTGGTATCTGGGTATCATTAGTTTTGACACATAATAGTAGTGGTAATATTAATTAGTTATTCAATTCAATCCTTTATTGTCAATGCACAACATGTGTGCAGCGAAATTGAAACATATTGATTATATTAGTTATATTAATAATACTCACATCATTATAACAATATCTTAAATATTGAAATTAAGATTATTAATACATTAATCTGTACTCCACCGTGTATATCATCTTTCATTTCATTATTCGAGATTAACACTCATGACATATTATTTAAGTATATTAAATAATACACTTAAGAGTAGCAAAATCCTCTTTCAACATCTAATCTTTACATCTATGTATGAATTTCAAAATAATGTATAGAAATAGACATAATATTTCTCCCTGCTTTCTAGCTTGCACCTCTATTCCGGTGCCACTGTTATTTTTGATACTTCCTTACTGACATAAAAATGAAACAAAAGCAAAGTGTAAAATATTTTGTTAGAATACAGAAAGATGGGAAAGCCGTAGGTTGAGCCAGTGGGAGAACTATTAGTCTTGCGAGAGTCACAACAAGCGTTGGCACCTCTCTTCCTGCGTTGTGGAGCAGAACATCTCGATCTGGAGAGAGAGAGCTAATATAAGCGTGCCACAAAACGGGCTGCGGTTTTCCCGTGCTTGATTTAAAACTCCTGGATATTCAAAAAGAGCTGTAACAGCTCCCATAAATTTTCAGAGCCCTGGAATTAAAATGATAATCACGATTTCAGTATGCCGTTCGGAACGGAATGGATGGAAAAAAATGGAGGTTTCTGGAGCTACTTCTCCCTTCCCGTCAAGATGTTTTGAGCGTCACAACATGGGAACTCGAGTCCATCTAACAAATATTTTCACTATCGATTAGCTTTCTAAGGAATCAGAAGCTTTTCAGAACAAGGGGGGAAAAAATTGAGATTGCCTATGTTCAAATCACAGGATCTAGAGCTTATCTAGAGCCTTGGTCCATCTAAGCTAGTTAAGACGCTCTAGAAGTTCAGAAAATGTCCACAGCTCTACCAGGAACTTCTGGAACTGAGATTGTCATTGACTATGTATCGGTCAAGACTAACCTGGTCTACTCTGACTGATAGTAGTCATCCATAATTGGTGGTCATTTTCTATTGAATTTGGGATTCCCCCCAAAAAAAACTACCAGTAAGCCATGAATGGAAGCTCCTAAGAGAGAGATCAAATCTGGAAATAAGGATAAGTTTTCTGACAGCAAGAACAATTAATAACTTGCCTCTTTGAGTTGTGGATGGTACAAGGATTGTACTCAAAGCTCATTAATCACTGGTCTAATCTACCGTATTGTTCACTTTTATTGCAGTGGCTATCTAGCGTTTCAAGAAATGTTCTCAGCCCCATCTAGGTGTCTATTTGTATCAATTCCACCCCATATTACCAAAAGATCTACATAGAACTGTCCATAAAGTCCGCAAAAATCAAGATTAACTCGTGGTTTGTTGTAAACACTGTTCTTTGCTCTTCCTGGCTCATATTTCTAAAGTACTTTGCATTTACAAGTTTTCTAAGGCACATCAAACCCATAATGAGTGTGTGTGTGTGTGTGTGTGTGTATACACAAAGTCACACACGCTCCCCTCCTTCTTTTCCTCCTATTTTTCCTTGCTAGCCAAGAATGGAAGGTTTGTTCTCATTTCTAATCAAGTTGCTATCCTGAAGAGGGGAAAAAAAAAACCCATCAAAAATAATGAAATGCTGTAAAGTTTTTATCTGGAGATTTTTCATGCTTGTAAACGGAGCATCATAAATAACTTACAAGAGACAATTGGGACTTTTGACTTGAGACTTTTTTTCTTGCTCCCTGCATTAAAATTTTCACTCGCTTAAGACCAAAATCTATAACTGTAGTGATCATAAATCTAATTTTGGCTTATTCTACCCTAGGCTCATCTCAGTGAGATGGGCTATAGATTAGAGCAGAGACCATCACTACTCTTAGAAAACCAGCAGGAGAAGATGGTTGATACTAAAATAGCCTTCTTCCTTATCTCTCTCTCTCTCTCTCTTTTTTTTTTTGACACTCAAAAAGTTTTGCACCAGTCCTTGAAATCTGCCCACGTGGAGAGGACTATCGATTAATCACAAATCAATTAAATCAGAACAGGGAAATGGGAAGGGCTGTCATAGAGAAGAGTGGATTGATGCCACATTATTAAAAAAAAAAGATGTTGACACTTTAGAAAGAGCACAGAGAAGAGCAACCAGGATGATCAGGGGACCAGAAGCTGAACAGTTGCAGGAACTGGGCATGGCTAGTCTAGGGAAGAGAAGGACCAGGGGAGACAGGAGAGCATCTTCCAATATTTGAGGGGTTGCCCCAGAGAGGAGGGGGTCAAGCTGTTTTCCTCAGTGTCCATTGGCATCAGTCGTGTAGCTCGAGGGTCTTTCACTCATGGGTGATCATGTGTTTGGGAGGAAATGAGGTTGTGCATTGTAGACTCACAAAGAAGCCTTATGTCAGCGTTCCACACAACGTCAGCAATGCAATCAGAATTCCAAAGAGACGAAAGTCCATAGAATTAAGATTTTATGGAAGACATTGTACTGGCACGGCCTGGAGAAATCCTGACTCTAAATATCCCAGGCTTTCTCTCCACCCAAGTAAAACTGAAAGTTCCACCCCACTAATTCTCACATGTTAATTTCTCACCAACCCCTTCCAAGAAAGCCCCAACGTTCACTTCAGACCCTCCTCTAACAGGTGGCCATGACTCAGGGAGCTTTCACATGAGAAACTATTTGAGAAGAATGCAGAATAGATAACAGCCTCCCAGCCGGTTCCATCAACCTCCACTCCTCCAACCCGTTGGCCTTGCAGAAAAAAATGTGTCCTCTGCAAGAAAACCATCAAGCGCAGAGAGCAGTAAGGACTCCACAAAACCTAGAGAAATAAATCAAACATTGGCCGCCTGTTGGCTCGTGTTCCTTTCCCTTCTCCTAGGCTCGGCTTCGATCAATAAGCTTTTATCAATATTCTGTCAATAAGTATTGAACACAGGGGTCGTTCCAGATTTACTAAGTAATCACTTAAGAGGCTCAAAGAATTGAACGGCCCATCCCCAGTAGCTTCTTCTGAGCATCTTCAGTTTGTGGCTGGGTCTTCTTGGCTTTTGCTTCTTCTTGACCTTTTATTGCCACCCATCTCTGTCCAGCATGGATATATTTGTTCAGTAGATTTATATCCCATCTTGCCATCGGTCCTTCCTCCACAATAACCCTCTGGGGAGGATAATTGCGCTAGAGAGGGTGGCCCATTGAAATCTGGTCATAAGTAGCTTTTGGAAGGAGCTTCCAAGCTGTAGACTGGGTAACCTGATAGGAGAGCAGTCTTCCAATATCTCAGGGGTTGCCACAACAAACAAAGGGCCAACCTATTCTCCAAAGCCCTGAAGGTAGGACAAGAAGCAACGGATGGAAACTAACCAAGGAGAGAAGCAACCTGGAACTAAGGAGGAATTTCCTGACAGTCAGAACAATTAACCAATGGAACAACAACTTGCCTCCAGAAGCTGTGGGTGCTCCAACACTGGAGGTTCATAAGAAGAGATTTGGACAACCAATTGTTCGGGATGGTATAGGGTTTTCTGCTTGAGCAAGGGGTTGGACTAGAAGACCTCCAAGATCCCTTCCAGCTCTGTTATATTTTTTTTATTGCCTGTTCTGTTAACCTACAAGGAGGTCCAGAGGACCAAAAGCAGACTTCTGTATCTCCCAAGCCAAGGTCATCATCTATTGATGTGAACACTTCCTTCAATTACGAAGCCACAAAGGTTCTCTCCAACTCGGTCTTGAGTTAATAGCAGGGGAAACACCGAGACAATCAAGACAGTCCACCTCCCCTCTCAAGCATTAATCCTTCTTCATTGAAGTGAGGGAACCATCTGGTTCCATTCTGTTTGTTTGATGTCTGGTTTTGCTTTGATGCTCAGGAGAAAATAACTAAGTCCTTTTTTCTTTCTTCTATTATTATTATTATTATTGTATTTCTTTTTTGCAAAAACACTTTTCTCCCTTCTCTCTTCTTGGGCAATTTCTGTCATTAATTCCTCTATTTTCACTCCTCCTTCCCCTGCTGGCAGCTGCCATCTGTAGCAATATTTCTCCTGCCAGAAAGATTGGCAAGTAAGGCCCACTTGTGCCCGCATCAGTTCTCCCTCGCTGACAGGATGGGGGGCCTGAAGAGCAGAGCTTCCCCCCTCCGCACACACACCTCCCCTTCCCCACTTCTCTCCTTCACATGTTCACACTCTCCCAGACAGCATGTTAACTTGGACATGGCTGTTTCTCAGTTGCAGTGAGCTTTATGGGCCCTGTGCTTCCCTCCACAGTTCTTGAACTAACTGGGGATTACGTGAAAATTGTCCATTTGGGTTGAGTGGCCCAAAGATGATGCTCTTAGAATCTGAGCATCGGAATTGTGGGTCTCTAGTCCGAGGTTTCCTAATCTTTTCAGGATGTGGAGAAGGTTGTCAATTTTTTAAAAGGATTTTCCAATTAAAAAGCAAAAGCTTCTTGGAATGGTATGTGCGTATGGCCTCGGGAGACAGGCAAAGGATGAAGGGGAACAGTCAGATAAGAGGGAGCCTAGCCCACAGCTATATAGTGGGTGGAGAAAGAGGATCAGAATAGACCTTCTGTAAGTTAGGTAAAGATTTCTGCTGTCCACTTGTGAGCCAGCATTGTCCGAAGACCTTTCCGTGGTCGCATAGCAAGTATAACTATATGCCAAGGTGCTTGGCATGCTGTTACCTTGTCACCAAAGTAGTACCTATGTATCTACTTGCATTCACATGCTTTTGAACTGCTCGGTGGGCAAGTAACGGGAGTTCACCCCGTCACACAGCGCTCAGATCTCAAACCCGGGCTTGTCAGCTTTCCATCTTCAACCATTGAGCCATCTTAGCGGGCCAGATTTCCTGACTCTCACCTACTTATTAATAAGGCTAACAGCTCTAGTGACAGAAAATGGACCGCATTTTCATCCTTAGCCTTTCCAAAAAATAAAGAACTCCGTCAACTTCCTAATTTTTTTATGGAATGCATTTTAGAAAACATGTTCCATCAATGTCCTGCTCGGAGCAGGAATCCAGATTAACACAACCTTGAAGTTGAGACTTTAAGCTGAGAAACACAAGTCCCATGGGTCACTCTGAAGCTACTAGGAGGCTAATGGCTGCTGTGGATCATCTCTCAGGAAGATGACAACCGAGAGTTTTGCGATGGCCTTTTTTTTCTTTTTTTGGTTCCAAAGGAAGGTGCATCCTGAATAAATATGCATTCTGACAGGAATATATTCCACTGTTATGGAACCAGCTGTTCCATAACAAATCCGATGGGAATAATAAATACATCTTACCAGCAATTTTGGAGATTAGAAGGATCTGCTAGTGGCTGTGAAAATTGCACCATGGGTGTATGTGTGTG
>JAEANM010016989.1:0-13097 GCA_017656035.1 Myanophis thanlyinensis
ATGAATTTTAAATGTTCTAATTGGCCTTCATTTAATTATTTTAATTGATTTTTAACTGTATTTTGTATTTAGTTTTCCGTTTTTATTGGCTGTTCACCACCCCGAGTCCCTAGGGAGAGGGGGCGGTATATAAATCTGATTAAATAAAATAAATAAAATAAATAAATAAATAAAATGGAGGCAGGCTGCAGGAAAGAAGGTCTCTGTTTATTTGGTTTTCCAGAAATTTCAGTGACAGCAGCATATTTCTGGGGTGGTTGACACAATGGAGTTGAGAGTCGGTGGGTTTTATACATTCTTTGGGGCTTTGTGATTGAGATGCCTTGTCCGGGTATTAGATTTAAGGGCTGAACAGTTAGAAAGGCTGATGTAACAGTAACAGGAAGCTGATGCAAGAAGAAGAATGACTCAGCATTTGCTATCTTCCCTTTAAGAAGGAGTCTCCAGAAAACTCCCCTTTAAGAGGTGGTTATATAAGGAAGCCATGAGAGGGCGTGCCTTCCTCCCTACTTGTTCCTTGCTGTTTGTTCATTGTGACCAATTTACAGAGCAGAGTTCTCCCTGAAGTATTAAGGTATTTGCTACAATGTGTATTGTATATATTCTGTAGATAAACCACTGTTTAACGTCTCATTCTCTGTCTGCTGTGTTGTTGCTCCTGGGTTGTTTCATAAAAGTAGTCACACTGGAAAAAAACCTGACAACGCTGCAAATACTCTGACGTGCCTGTTCCTGTGTAAGAATATGTCCTTCAATATTTTAATGTCTGTTGCCAGATTCCTATGGGGTCACGTAGGGGTCACTGCTGGCTCTACAGGCAAGAGGGGAAATGCAAATCCTAGGCGTCTGTCTGAGCTAATCTAGTCAGTTTTGGCTTGCCTGTTGTGTTGCTTATTTGGAGTCTCTTTATTTGTGAGTAGATTGGCTCAGTCTTTCTGAACTGATACTAAATCTCCATTCCTAAGGACTAGCCTCTTCATGTGTCTGCTTGAGGCTGTTTTCCTATGGCAGGAAGACTGGGGTTGCTTTCTGCCTTTATTAAGATTTTTCTCCATTTCTCCTTTAGGGCAAATATTCTATTCTGCCTCATTTTAATATTAAGAATAAAGAATATTTTAATCCAGGGGAAAGGAGGGCTTCCTACAATTTCCTTCTTTTCTCCCTATAACATTCATTGCCTGGAAATTCTGGGGGGAAAAAGCATAATTTCAAGACTTTGGGAGATATTGAACTAAGAAATGTCAGGCGTAAGGGATCAGGACCCTCCATTTAGTTGCATCACAGAAGATTTATTCAAGCCTATACAGAAGAATCTGGTCAACTAAAGTTCAGCACTAAATTGGCACCAGATAGGGGTCAACGGCATTGAAGGGGGTTGGACATGACCCACTTGTGGCAACATAATGACTGTAAGTGGATAATTTTAACTTTTTAACTTTTGTTTTAACTTTATAACTTTAGCTTTCACTTTTAGCTTTCAACTTTAATGGCCTTAATTGATTGGGTGGTTAAAAGTGATAGTGGATCATTTGCACATTCAAAAACCAGCAAGATTCTGATTGTGTAGCCTTCAACGAAGAAGAATTGATCCCATCTAGTTGTGTTTCCTGTCTGGTTTACTCTGGCGGAACCAGTGAGTCAAAACTACAAGGATGCAGGTTGAAGTCAGACTCCCCGAGTCCATGAACTATGATCCGGTGGAACAGGCTGCCACTTGAAGTGGTGAACTTGCCTTCCTTGAAGGTCTTCCAACAGAGGCTAGATGTTCATCTTCAGAGATGCTCCAGAGCAGGGATGTCCAACCTTGGTCGCTTTAAGACCTGTGGACTTCAACTCCCAGAATTCCCCAGCCAGCCATGGGCTCAAGTTTGGATATCCATGCTTTGGAGAAACCTGCATTAAAAGGAGGTTTAGACTACAGTAGTTGACTTTTAAGATCCTTTCCAAATCTATGACTCTAAGAGTGCATTCATGATGAATCGTAAGAATTAAGACCCTCTGCATTTCCAGCATTTCAGCCTCATATTTGGGTACGTTTTTGCCCATCTCGCAGGTGGCAAGTGCTACCAATAAAACATTTTACATAGTTTTTCTTTATAAGCTAGAAATGCAAATATAAGGAGGGAACATATTACCCTATGTGGTGGCAATGCCCAAAAGCTAATAGTTATTGGGAACATGTAAGGAAATGGATATCTGAAATAAGGGGTGAACAATTTGAACTCAAACCTGAAACATTTTTATTAGGAATGATCGACCCCAAAATCAGAAAACACCTCCAATATATCATCATACATATTATAACGGCTGCAAGAATTGTACGCGCACAAAACTGGAAGTTGGAAGATAGACCAACTATTGAGATGTTTACAGGTAAATTTCTAGATTGTGCAAAAATGGACAAAACTAACGCTGAAAATGAAAAGATGAGAAAGAACACTATGGTGGTCTGGGATAAATGTATAATGAATGTAAATAGTTTTATTGAATATATGACACAGTGTGGTTGAAATGTTTATTATCATGTAAATATTAATAAATACTAATAAAGAATTTAAAAAAAAAAGAATTAAGGCCCTCTGAATGTCTTTAATTAGGAAATCAAGCTCTAAATCTGAAAGAGATACATAAATACACTTTTTTATTCCTAATTCCTGGAGACAAACCCTAGGGGGGACGGGTGTTTCTATCTGCCCTGCTTTTATATCACTTAATGTGGGTATTGTTCAGTTCTAATGAATGAAAAGTTTGCACAGGTTGATTAGATAGCAATGCAGCCCAAGCTGCTTAAATGCACCAATCTCTCCCTCAAATTGGCTGGCTTTTCCTCTGCACGTGATTTGAAAACACTTTTTGTCTCAAATGAAAGATACCTGGTTATGCCCTCCGCAGGTTTAATTGGCAGCTCTTAAGGCACAAAGAGCACAAGGGGATGGATAGAGACAGTTCACAGAGGATTTCTGATTTAGGGGCAAGAATTTTGAGGTTAAATCTTTGACATTCACAGCCACTTCTCTTTCCGTCCTTCCTTCCTTCCTTCAATTTCTCTCTCTTTCCTTCATCCTTTCCCCTTCCTCTTCTCATACCTTTCCTCTCTCCTTTTATTGTGTTTCTGCTCCTTCCTTCCTTCCTTTTCTCTCTTTTTCCCTTTCTTTCATCCTTTCCCCTTCCTCTTCTCATACCTTCTTTCTTCTCTTTTTGTCATGTTTCTCCTTCCTTCCTTCCTTCCTTCCCTTTTTCCCTTCCTTCCACCCTTATCCTTTCCTCTTGTGTGCCATCCCTTCCTTCTTTCTAATCCATCCTTCCATCCTTCCCTCTCTCCCCTCCTTTCATCCTCCTTTTCTTCCTTTCTCCCTTCCTTCCTTCCTTCCCTCCCTCCTTTTTCCCTTCCTTATCCCTTCCTCTTGTGCTCCATCCCTTCCTTCCTTCTTTCTAATTCATCCTTCCATCCCTCCCTTCTCCATTTTGCTAAGAGCAGCTGGCAGAGTAGCACCCCTTCAGAAGACCCTCACCAAAGCCCCCCTCCTCCACCAACCCCCCCCCCCAAAAAAGCTTTGGGCTGTCCTAGGCAGCCCTTCATCTTGCGTGCAATTGCTGTGCTCCATCTTCCTGGGAACCCACACCAACACACTCACACACACTCACACACAGACACACACCAGATTTCCTTTGCTAATCAATCTCTCAGCCCGCTCTCGCTCTTCCACCTCCCCTCCCCCACCACTCATTCCTGCCTTTCCCTTTTTCTCTTTCCTCTCAAGGACGCCCCCTTGGATGCCTGCACGGCCCTGGCTTCTTTGCCAAGCAAGACAAATGGAGGCATTCAAGATCCTAGCCATGACGCAGGGCCATCCGTCTTGACCCAAGGCTTGGCAATGGGCATGCAAGTTTTCAGCTCCCTGGCAGCTCCAAGCAAGGGGCAGGCACTGTAGGGCCAATAGCCCACTGGAGACCTTCCTTGGCATTTACCCAACTGCTACTCCCCCACCACTTTAATTTCTGTTTAGGTTATTTTAATAATAAAAGAAGAGGTGGGAAAGCTGCGTGGCAAAATACGGGATGTCTCCATCCTTCTTTTTTGTTCAACTAAAGCCGTTGGGAGCCCCTTCCCTGGGCACGCCTAGAAAGTAAATATGGAAGGCAGAGAGTTAGGGTGGCATTGAGCACATGGGGGGGGGGCTCTCCCTGCCCAGAAAAGAAGAATTCAAAGCAAGGAGCCTCCATGGACAGTGTAGGTGCCTTGGGGCCTTGGATGGATCCGAGATGACTGGCATTTTCCCTCTAATGCTCTAAAATTCAACCTCAGACCCCTTGCTCCACCCCTGTCTCCCATTTGGGTGCCTGAAATAGATGGGTTATTTGCAGAAACCCATCTCTTGAGGGCACCAGGTGAGAGGCACACAAAACTGGGCTGCCCAGCTGACATTTTGTAGAAAGAAAGTTGAGCAAATCCTGCTAAATATCTCAAGGTGAGGTCAAAAGGACTGGGGGCTCCAACAATGAGATGTACAGGTGAAGTTTTGGGGCATCATTCTGAATGCCCTTTCACTGTTTTTGACCATACCTGTTGGACGCCCATGAGAGGGGGTGAAAGACGAGGGGGTTCACCTCAAGGCAGGAGAAGAAGCAATGGATGGAAACTAATCAAGGATGAGAAGCAACCTGGGAGAATTTCCTGACAGTGAGGACAATCAACCGATGGAACATCTTCCCTCCAGAATTTGTGGGTGGCTTCAACAGTGGAAGTTTTTAAGAAGAGGCTGGACAACTGTTGGTCTGGAATGGTGTAGATTCTCCAGCTTGAGCAGGGGGCTGGACTAGTAGAGGAGAGAGGGAGAGGGGGCGGTATATAAATCCTGATAATAAATAAATAAATAAATAATAGATCTCCAAGTTCCCTTCCAACTCTGTTATTCTGTTCTGGGTGAAGCAGCAACAAAACTCCTCCAATCCCTCGGCCTTCTACGCCGTTTGGAAAACACACCAACAAGGCACAAGGTCAGTGGGGTTCTCCTCTCGCATTTCAGGTCGTCCTCGTTTAACGATCAATATTGAGACCGGCAACTCGGTTATTAAACGAAATGGGCACTCACGATCGTCCTTCCTTCATCTTTCCTTCGCTTTGACAGGCCTGCGAAAGCTGAAAACTCAAGGCTTGGCGGCAAAGCAGCTTTTCCATCCCTGTGGTCACTGCGGACGGTTGCTTTATGAGGATTTTGCTAAGCGAGGAGGGCCCGAATTTGGCGCTCAAGGTACGCTGGCTTTGAAGAGGGAGGAACCCACCTTTGCTGGTTAATTAATCTGCTCCTGCATTCATTCGGAAAAGTAAGGATGAAGAGAATGCCAGATCCTGAAATTTCTTATTTGGACTTTCCGTCTTCGGCCAAGAACAACCAGGATTCTTGTCCATCCCCAACAGGCCAAATTATGGGGCTCAAATGCCCCTCCGGGAGTTCATCCCAGGCCCCCTTGGTGCCCGGTTGTCATTTTCCTGTGAATTTAAGAGCATTTCCGCCGTGTCTCTGCATGCCAGCAGAAGCAGCGTGTGAAACGGGAATCGCAGATGAAAAGGAAGGACGCGTTGAGTCCCGTTGGTCTCGGAAGAATCCGAGAATCCGCGTGCATTTCATTCAGGTGGACGTCACCTGCCTCTCGCCCGTCATAGATTTAAGGGACAGACAAAGTGACCCATAAGCCTCGTCACCATCTTACATCTGCAAAAATCCCTTCGTTAATCAGAGAAAAAAAAACACCAATTAACTCGCGATGCCACGCAACGTCTCTCAGGTGGGTCTTTCGGGGACCCTCAGGTTCAGATTCAAATGGGATAACTCGCTGGAGGTTACGGTCAATAAGGCACAGTTCTTCTTATAAAGAGTCAGGGGTCTGGGACCCCCTGCCCAGCAACCCTATGGTTAATATACTTTACCCACCAACCCAGAGTGTGTTTGGTTTGATGCAAAAAAAGCTAGGGGAAACACCTACTACCAATAATCCAAACCAGCTCCAGCTAATACTTTCCCATTTCAGATGTAAAATAGAGACTTTAATCAGCGAGAACCTCAATATTTGTGCTCTGCCCTTCAATGTCCTTTGACTTAGAGGAGAGGAAGGCCCCTTCGGTCCCACTGAGAAAATGACATCACCAAGGTTAAAACCATGCCAGTCAGAAGCATCTTGGCACCGGGAGTGGCATTACAGAGGCGGCCTGCTGCTGGATCGCTCCTTCTTACTGGGACAGTCCTCCAGACCCCGGTGTGGCATTTCCAGCCAGGGGCACGTGCGACAGTCCCTCAGGATCCTTGGACTAGGAGATATGGATGGTGGGGTCCAGCCCCCCACATTTGCTCCCGGCTTCAGGGATTGACATTGTCCAGGGACAAGCCAGGTTTCAGTTGTTCCTTTCCAAGGAAGTTGTCGCTTGTAGTCAGAAATTTCAGATTGCTAAATAGCTGAGCACAGGAAGGATGCAAGTCTACCTGTCCATTGTCAGGGTCCAGAGCTGACCCACATCCAGAACCTGCAAGATGTTCTTTCTAGCTTCAGAGAAAATCAAGGGGAAGGGTCACTTCCTGGACACCTGCCCCCCCAGGCTGGGCCATTCCTCCCCACCAGGCCCACTGGTTCCTCCCAGCTTTCACAGAGCCCAAGCAGGTGGCACCTGCCAGCAGAAGTCTACACCCCTCCCCTCCCCCTGTGATCTCCTTCCCCAAGGCTCTGGCCAACGCAGAGCAGCCCAGCCGCTTCCCCCCACCACCACCAAGATTGATGGATTGTCTTGCCCAGACCCCCTTGGCTTTCCTCCCCTCCCCCGCGCTCATTTTCCCTCTGTTGTGCAGCCGAGTGTGTCTGCCTGCCGCCCCCCTTCCTCCCCCCTCTCTTCCAACGCTTCCTTCCTTCCGTAAGAGGCTGAGCCAGACAGAAAGCAAAATAAATCGGATGCCCGAGGATCTTAATGATGACCATTTATAGGGGAATTGGCAGGGTGGGGGAAGGAGGAGGGGGGGTCTGCATCCTTGCTCCCTCCAGGAGAAGGAGGGGAGAGGGCCATCAGTCACCAGAAGAGGAGAGAGCCCAGAGCAGGGAAAGTGAAGAATAGACATGTGCGTTTGGATGTCCCTCTTGGGCACCTTAATCCCTGCCCAGATGAGGTCCTACCCGCACCAGACAATGGCCCCCAAGAAAGCCACCTCCCCCAAAGGGGAAGCAGGCATGGGGGGGCATCCTTGCATGCCACCTACCCTCCCTCCCTCTCTCACCCCAGGAATGCAGCCCTCCAGCCCAACGGTCGGTCGTTGGAGTAGCACAGCCTCGCTGGAAACAAGGTTTGTTCTTCCCATCCTGGCAGCAAAGGCGAGGATGCCAGTCCAGGAATGAGCTCTGCCCAGGGCTGGAGACAGATTGGAGACTAATAGCCTCACTGCCTTCTGGTGTGTGTGTGTGTGTGTGTATGTGGGAGGGGGTGTCTGCAGAGGAGGGGGCAGCAGCCATTTTTCTCTTTCCCTGAACTCTTAGTGCGAGCTGACGCAGATAACACCAGCTGCTGAGTCCCACTTTCGAACTGACTGCCAACCACCAACGGTGCCACCCGTGGAAACATTTGATGGCTCTGGGGAGGGGGAGGCTCTTCTGGGAAGAGAGCGCTGGAGAAGGCCAAAGACCCCCCCCACACACACACACACACTCCGGGACCACTTGGAGGGCTCCCAATGCAGCTTTTTTCCAACTACCCAACACTACCCATCTCTGACTTAACCGGGATTCCTTTTGAAGCTCAGGATCCCCAAAAACACCCCCAAAATGAAAAAGTTTTCTTTTTCCAAGGATGCAGCCCTTCTTCCCCATCCCCTCAATTCTGCCAAGCAGCATTTACTCCCGGGGGGGGGGGAATGTGGGTTCCCAGGGGATCCTTTCTCCCAACCTTGCCTTTCGCTCAGGATCTCGGGGTCTCTTTGGCTCTGCTTTGGAGTCTTTGGAAGATCCCGCCATTGCGTGATCAGACAAGGGCAGCTCCTGCCCCATATTCCTTTGTGCGTGGGGTGGGAGAGAACCAGTGCTCCTCCTCCTGTGGCTTTTCCTCCCAGGGAGCTAGGAGGAAAGGGGAGGAAGCCAGAAGAGGGCTGGAGGAAGCTCCGATCCATCCATTCAGCTGCTCCTGCCTGGGCTGGTTGAGAAAAGAGCAAACTCTCTTCCTTCCAACCAGAAGAGAGCCAGATCTTGAATTTGGTCCTTTCTCCCTCTAGAGCGGAGTTTTTCAGCCCCGGCCCCCTGAAGATGGGAAGACTCCCACTCCCAGAATTCCCCAGCCAGTGGCTGTCAAAACACGACAGCAGATCAAAGGTAGAATGGAGCCCAGATAAGCAGTAGCTTGGCTCACTTACAGGAGTTATCTCCCCAAGGAATTCTGGACCATCCCCTCAATTGCCACACCTCCCCTCTTATCTGAGTACTTTTGAACCCGATACCACCTAAACAGGCTGCTCAGAACTGCCATGGCTGTAGCATGCAGTTCTCCCTTTCCATCAAATTTTAATTTCAGCCAGGAGGGAGAGAGGCGAACCGAAAAGCTTAACGGATGTTGTTTGTTGTCGTCGTTCCGCAATAGCCACCCACAAATCCTCAAGACTCAGTTGGCATGCTCCGACTTACAACCTCCGTTGGGTCCAGCAAGTTCCATTGCTAAGCAAGGCAGGGGTTAACTCAAGGCCAATTTGGTCACTTTTCTGCTGCTAAGAGAATTAGCATGGTCATTAAGTGAGTCACACAGTTGTCAAGCGAATCTAGCACACACACACACACACACACCACTTCCCCCTGGTTAACTTTGCTTGTGGGAAGCCAGCTGGGAAGGTCACAACGGGCGATCACACAGTTCCAGGATGCCGCAACCATCGTAAATAGACGCCGGTTTGCCCAGTGTTCAAATTTTGATCTTGAGGAGGCTGCCACGGTCCAAAGCGCGAGGACCATCTGCAAGCCACCTTGTTCAGTAACTTTGAATGGCCACCACTAAGTGGGTGATCGTAAGCCGACGACTGCCAGGAAAAGTTAAGATCAATTAAAACCAATTAGTCAAGAGTTTGCAATTGGTACCAACTGGGCTGATTTGGAACCAATCGTAACTGCTGATTGGCATCATTGATCCCAGCTTGGCCCATTCATCTTCTCACCCTCCACCCAGAAACTCCTCACGGCTATGAGCCTTGGGACCAAGGCTGGGCCTGCCATGTCCAGGGGCAGTCTACCTCTGGGCACTGGGTGTGTGTTGGGGGGGGGGGGGAGAATGAGAAAGCTCCCCCCAGGGGTCTTCCCCAGAAAGCATCTTGGAAACCCCATCCAGGTTCTGTGTTGGCCCTTGGAAATGCCTTGGAGAGCTGCTTTTAGCAGGGTGGGTGGGTGGGTTATCTTTTAAATCTCCCCCCCCCCCCCATTCCTCAGTCCTGCCCAGCTCCCCCCCCCCAAACAACCGTGCAAAACGCCAAAGAAGACACAGCAACGACGCAGCCAAGCCGTGGTCCCAGGAGGCCGGAAAATCTTCTCTTAGAGGATTCATTATTATAAAGCCCCCTTTAAGAGAAAAAAGAGAAGACGGAGGGAAAGAGGGAGGAGGGGTCTGGCGTGGCTGCTCTTTGCATCTTTAATGCAAGAGATGGGGGCTCCGTTTGGCTTTCATCTCCAAAGGTCCCCTTGGGAATCTATTAAGCCCAATATAAATCCCCTCTCCAGCCCCCAGCCCCCTTTTTCTTCCCGCCCTCCCGGATTCCACTTTATTATGAAATAGCAACAAACAACCTCATTTGAAGGAGGAAAACAAAGCAAGCAATTACTCCCTCCCCCCCCCCAAGTTTAAAAACCCACCAACTGCCTTCCTGGTAAGTAGCCTTTTACTACTCCAACAAGAGAGATTTATAAGAACATTGCAAAGAAACATTTTTTAAAAAAGATGAAGGTGACTCCGGTTTAATACCCGAAGGACCCCAAAACATCTTAGCTTTCTTGAGGTTCACAGCCCCTGGCAACCTGCCTGCGCCCCTTTGGCTCTTCT
This sequence comes from Myanophis thanlyinensis, assembly GCA_017656035.1. Taxonomy (NCBI): domain Eukaryota; kingdom Metazoa; phylum Chordata; class Lepidosauria; order Squamata; family Homalopsidae; genus Myanophis; species Myanophis thanlyinensis. The sequence goes on from JAEANM010016989.1 coordinate 10,046, forward strand.
GCTCAAAATCTGGAGGAGGGAACCCAACTACTCTCTCCCTTGACTTGAAAGGAAGGTTTTTAGAAATAATTCAGAAATCATCATTGAGCCACTATTCCTCTTTTTTCTATTAAACAGCCTTCATGAAAAAAGCAAGGATAAGGTCTGGCTCATGTTTTAAAAAAGAAGAAAAGGAAAACCACTTTGTTGCTACACTTTTCTTCCCAGCTCTGGAAAAACCATAATATCCCTGGTTATAAATCACAGGTGCCTGGATTTATATAAGCTGAGCCATAAATCAAGACCCAGAAACCACAATAGCTAAGTTCATACAACCCGGTGAAGTCAAAATTCCTTTTATGGCTAAACCTGATAGGGTTACAACTGCGAGGTGGATTTTTGCAACGTGCAAAGAAGACCACACACGGTGCCCTGGGTGGAAACGGTGTGTTGCGTTTGTCTTGTGTGTGTTGTGTGAAGCAACCAGCCAAAGGACACAGCCACTTTCTCCTTTCTCCAGGCCAGTCCAGGATCTGAGTGTTGTTACTCACCTAAACTGAGCTCAGGTGTTGTGTGAAGCTGTGGACGCAACTGGTGAGAATGTGATGTGCACAAAATGCACACAATGGCTTTTATCTCACATTTGTAGCTACTCCAAAGAACTTGGGTACAGTACTTGATTTACGACCACAACGGAGGTCAACGTTTCCGTTGCTAAGTGGACTTCGCACCATTTTACGACTTTCCTTGGCCCAATTGTTAAATAAATCACTGCAATTGATAAGTTAGCAACACGGTTGTTAAGTGAATTTGGCTCCCCTGTTGACTTTGCTGGTCAGAAGGTCGCAAAAATGGATCACGTGACCCCCAAGGACACAGCGACCGTCGTAAATATGAACCAGTGGCCAAGCGTCTGAATTTTGACCGCGTGATCACAGGATACTACAACGGCTGTGAATAATGGCCGTAACTCACTTTTTAAAGTGCTGTTGTAACTTTGAATGGACACTAAGTGAACCATTGTAAGTCGAGGCTACCTGTAGAGCTCCATGAGGGAGGGTGATGCGTTGCCATTTATTTTCTACATGCAGTTGTCCTGCCAGGGAAGACAGACTTAATAATGACTTTAGAGGCATCACCTTGGCAGAAATTTAAACTCAGACTTTCTTGGTCTAATTCCGAGTTCAGAACTGTTATGTATTTTTTCTTCTTCAATCATCATCCTATTAAATCATCATCATCATCATCATCATCATCATCCCTATACAGAAACCACAGACAACCCCCCCCCCACCTTTACCTGCTCTAAAACCGTACGCAGCTATTTTTAAAAAAATATCTCCTGGAAAAATAATCCTGAAAAACACAAGGAACAGCGGGGGATTAAATGTCCCCCTTCCCACCCCCAAAGGACCCTGGCCCCCAAACTTTGCCACATCCCCCTCCTTTGAGACTTTCTTCTGCTCCATTTAGAATACCTGCTCACCTCTGTGAACCAGCTGCCCTTCCCCCAAAGTTTAATACCATCTATAAAAGTCCCAAAGGGGCTCTTTTTTTTTCTTGTTCCAAAAGGCAACTGGGACCTTTGTTTGTAACTGGGCTTTGCCACTGGACAGAGTTGTCCACAAAGTCCAGTTGTCTTTTGAAAAAGCCCCGTTGAGACAACCATGACCTGGATGACCGAGAATCTCCATAGAGACCTATAAAGATGCAACTGGCTCCCAAACTTTGCTTGTTTCCTACTCCTCACCAACATATCAAGGCAACCTTAAGTATAGATAGAACACACACACACACACACACACACATATATACATAGACGCAACCCCAACTCCAGATTTACATTAGGAATTCCGATCACATCCACACATCCCGGGCGCAAACAGGCCAAACCAATGGGCTGCAATTCACAATCCGTTCCACTTTGTTGGATTTAATGGGATGGCTCGGGAGGAAATGTGCCCCCCCACCCACCCCGAACTGCACAGCCATCCCACCTGCACAGGGATCCCAGCTGGAGAAATACTGGGAAAGGTTTAAAAACAGGAAGGGATCTTGCTGATCCCCATCCATAGGATGGATAAACAATAAAATAAATAAATACAAATTCCCCTCACTCAACCCCTTCTCCCCAGGTCACCAGTGGCTGGATTCTTTCTCATAACCACAAAAATAGTCTCAGGAGGCTCCTGGGTTTGCGGGGGTTTTTTGGAGAGCCCAAGAGGCAGGGGAGAAAAGAGGATGTAGGTGGGTGGGTGATATATTGTGGGTGGGTGATATGCCCTGGGAACAGAACTCCCTGACCATCAGATCTCCCTAGCTGAGATCCCTGATCGCTGGAGAGGAGAGAGAGCAGAAGCTGCTGCCCTGGGAAATGAGAATTTGGGGCTATCCCAGGGCAACATTTTCAGAAGCTCTGCTGTGGCTCCCTCCAACATCTTCACACACACACAGGGGAGAGGGGGGGATTTAACAACCATTCAACTTCCCAAGGAAGACCCATTTGGGGTTTTCAGAAAGCCAAGAAGCAGCAAAGTGAGCTTGGACCACCGAAAGAAAGGCAGCTGTGCCTGCCGGCATCCCCAATCCTGCAGCCCAGCCCCTCTTTGGCCCCAGAGAGAGGAAGAGGGGGGAAGGGGGGAAGGGAGGGAGGTGGCGCCCAGAAGCTGCCTCCCCCCTCCCCCAGTTGCTCTTCTCGACGCCTCTTCCCTCCCCAGCGCACTGGAGTGGCAAATGGCATCAGCGGGAACGAGGGAGGGAATGAATGAACGGGGAAATGAATGAATGAATGAATGAATGACCCCGAGAGCCTTTCTGCAAAGCCCACCAATGGAACCCGAAAGCATTCGCAAGGGCTGTCTCTCCTCCCTCCCCCCCTCCCCGTCCCCCTCCCCAATTTCCATAGTACCTGCAAGATGTTCTCCAGCTCTCTTCAGCGCTTCTCTTGGCTGCGTCCAAACAAGCGACGGTCACCGATTAAATCCTTAGGAAGGAGGGAGAGGGGGATGAGTAGGGAGTAGCAGAATCGGCATACAGCTCGGCGCTCCTTCCTTCCTTCCTTCCTTCTTTCCTT